>LZPO01017916.1:42467-57774 GCA_001675575.1 Neotoma lepida | reverse complement strand
AAACCTGGTTCATAATTGTAGCCGGAAGGTTTCTCCGGTCCTGTCTCTTATACACATCTCAAACCTGGTTCATAATTGTAGCCGGAAGGTTTCTCCGGTCTCGCCCGGCCCCAAGAACCAGAGAAACCTTCCAGCTATACACAATGATGCCATTGAGTCGATAAACATCACTCAAAACATCAGTGTTGGACTACAAACTGTTCAGGACAGTTCCAAGGTGAGCAGCTGAGATGGTCCACCATCTTANACCTCTAGCAGGAACTTCAGATAAGCTTTACCCATTACTCTGAGACTGGCTGCAAATGCTACAGCTAGTCCTTATGAGACTTAACCAGTGTTTCATTTTTTTCTTACAGGATCCCACAGAGATACCGCTGTCCCCTAGACAGCAGGAAACAATTCTAAAATGACACCCCCTTTCCCAACAGGTTTTTCCAGGGTTATGGATAATTGTCATCTGTTAGGGAATGGTTATAAGTTGTAATAAGGTTGAGGTTGGAACAATAGAGTTTAGACTCAGGAATCTCCTTTGAAAAAGAAACAAGAGGATAGGATAAGATAATAAGGTAGATTATTNTAGCTACTTGTAAACTAATTTAGCAACTATCAGCTTTAGATAATTTGTATTGGTATTGATTCTCATATATTGATACAAATGTAAAATTATTTTTCTATTCCTTTTTAAGATAATTTGTATATTGATACAAATTCAAAAACTATACTTGTCATATTGTACATATGTTCCTACTTCTGTTTAAAATATTTTTATATATTGATACAAATGTAAAATTATATTTGTCATGCTGTATGTTTGTTCTACTTTTGTTTAGGATATTTTGTATATTGATAGAAATTAAGGATATTGTTGTCATATTGCACTATACAGTTCTACCTCTGATTAAGATATTTTTGTATATTGCCACAACTTCAAGGTCATTGTCCCTATACTGTACATCTGTTTACAGATTGTTCAATTTTAAAATGTGAAGCATTAGTTTTTAAATTATATAGGTTGATAAGAGTTACAGATTAATAATCACCCATGTTTGTCATAGTTAGTTAGGTTTTCTAAATATATAGAGATATATGTTAAATGGTTAGGTAATCTTCAAACACTTCATAGACCCAGAGAATATTGCATTTAAATGTTTTAATAAGTTAGAATTCTATTGACCTGATTGATCCTGGCAGTCTACTCCCAAGAGGATGTTGGGCTTCAAAGACACTCCATATGGAGTTTGTCTTCTTGGCAAAAGTGGCCTGTTGGGCAAAGAACTGCCTTTGCCTCAACTGCTGACAGCATGCTTTCCAATCTGGATGAGCAGGACACAAGGAAAAGTGACTGCTGAACCTTACCAAGACAGGTAGGACAGTCTTTCAAATTTTCCTGCTTATGAAAATGATCTGTCAAGATATTTTAGGCCTGTAGATAAAAATGGATGCCCTAACATTGCAGAGAAACATTGGGTGACTATCCAGGCAGCCAGCTGTCTCTGTCATTTCTTTCATATTTCAGAAGTTGCTTGCTTGCACTTCCTGCTCACTCAGGTAATATTATTTTGCTTCTCAGATCTTTTATGGGGTTGAAGACTAGATTGTTAGTTACAATTCTCATGACTTAGCTAAGTGCATATCAGTTACTAGATTTAGATTCTTCAGGATAGGACAGCTATTGGAGTAATCTCTGTAATTTGTAATTTACTTATGGTCTGGACATTTAGTATGTGTTTCTTGCTTGATGTTTTTCTTGTTGGTTGTAATTCCATTTTTGTTTATGTTATTAACCTTTCTTTCTCCTGGGCACTACTTGATAAATGTTCTTATTGAATATTGTTTTGTATTAGGTTTAGAATCTTCTTATTTAGACAAAAAGGGGAGGTATTGTGGGAATTTGTTCCACCAATAGCTTTGGGGTACAAGCCTTAGGGAATGGCTCCTTGTCTGCCACTTAAAAGAGGAGGGGGTTGTTGCTNTTTCTTGGGGTGGAGACCATGTCAGGCAGTGTGGAGTGGCATGTGTCGATCCTCATCTTTCCTGGGCGAAATGGAAGGACTCCNCAACTGGAGCTACCTCATCCTGTATCCCCGAGTCTGTTTTCCCCATAGGCCTCATTAATAAATTAATATATATTCATATATACACCCTTTTGGCTCTCATTTCAAAGTCATCCTTCATTACATAGTGAACTCAAGAATACAGAAGACCTTATATAAACAACAAAAAAGAAAAGGATAGAAAAAGAAAGAAAAAAGATGATGGTTCCCTACTCTCCAATGTTACTTCCGGTTCCCTCTCCACCTCAGCCCATTCTCACAAGCATGCTGGCAGCCCAGTATCCTAAGAAGAATTGTGAAAACATTGTTTTCCCTATTACAGAATGTTTAGGCTCCTTTGCATGAATGCTCCCATTAAGCTACTATAACTAAGAGGCTTTGTCAGTCAGAGACTTATAAAAATAAACCTCATTTTTCTCTCCTATAATTGTAAAAGGGGAGTATCCAGTCTGGTAGAGTAGATTTGAGAGCAAGGACTCAACTCCTCTCTGGCCCTTCGCTAGTGGTAGTTCTACCATCTTTAGTTTTTGGTCATCACACTGTACCCTTCCATGGAGAAGGGGAGCATATGAGGCAGAAAGTGTGATGAGAACAAGAGTGAAAGAACCCCCTACCCCATCAGTGGGGAGAGGTTCTCACACAGCTGCACCCAGCAGAGAAGCCTGGGAAATGGAGTGTCCCTGGGCCACCATAGCTAAGATTATAATTCAAATGTTACAGAATCAGAGGAAGGTGGTGTTGGTGGGAAGACAGCCATCTGTGCACTACCTCTGTGTCTTAGCATCCAGCTCTCTGAGCCCTTCATTGGTGCTGCAAGAGTTTCCAAGCCCTTACCAAAAGCAGACCCTTCAGCGTCCAGCTCTGTCGCTGATCTCCCCATGCTGCTCTGAATGTTTGTTTTTTACACTTGGTCCATTTGATCCTTGAACTTCAATGGTAATCATTAAATGTGTGTTACTGACTCAGTTTTGCAGATGAAAAGACTCAAAGCTTAGAGAGCTTGTCTAAGGTTCTTCAAGTTCTTGGTAGAAGTGAGACAGAAGCATCTCCTGAACCAAATCTTAGGCAGGCTCCTCTGAGAGATCCTGACCTTAGACATGATCTTAAGCCCAATTTATCAGGAATTAGATAAGACAGTGGTCTAGTCAGAACTTGGTATCTGACTAAAGTTCTCCCTTCTAACCTCCACTGTCTGGTTACCCTGGCCCAGCCCTAGTGAAAACATAGTATGGTGGTGTGGCCAAAGTCCACTCACACACTGAGATTTCTTCTTAGTAACTTTCCATCTACAAAACATGGTTCCCTCCACACTGTTATGCTGGTTAGGCCTTTGTCTATGTGACACAAGCTTGAGTCATCTGAGAATCTGGGATATAAATTGAGGAATTACCTCCATCAGACTAGCCTATAGGCAAGTCTGTGGGCCATTTTGAATGATCTATGTGGGAGGACCAAGCACACTGTGGNCAGTATGGCCATAGGNAGGGTGTTCTGGGTTATCTAAAGAAGTAGACTGAGAGAGCCATGAGAGCAAGCCAGTCCTGCATTGTCTCTACTTCAGTTCCTTCCTCTAGGATCCTACCTTGCGTTCCTGCCTCGGTTTTACTCAGCGATGGATTGTAGCATTTAAGATGTAATAAACTCTCTCCTCTCTAAGCTGTTTTTGGCTATTGTATTTATCACAGCAACAGAAAGCACACTGGGAGACACACCTGTCTACACAGTCCCTCTTTCCTTTATGATCAGAGTTAAGCCCTTTCTTTATCCCTATGACTAAACTCCATTTCAGCACTCCTGAAAAGAGGTCTGCCTTGCCACCCTACTAAGGTGGCTTTCTTTAACAGACCAAAATTTGGGTGTAGTCAATAAAACTGATTCTTTGTCGGGCAGTAGTGGTGCGTGCCTTTAATCCCAGCACTCAGGAGGCAGAGGCAGGCGGATCTCTGTGAGTTTGAGGCCAGCCTGGGCTACCGAGTGAGTTCCAGGAAAGGCGCCAAAGCTACACAGAGAAACCCTATCTCGAAAAAAAAAAAAAAAAAAAAAAAACTGATTCTTTGTCCCTTGTGCCACACCAATGTAGCAGTACCACACATGCTTAGCCTCAGTTTCACATATCACCCACAAAGTATCAATGGAAGACTTTCAAAGACACTAGAAGAAGGCCAAGATGGAAGCTGAGGAGACAGTCCATTCAGTGAAGTGACTGCCAGACAAGCATGAGAAACTGTTTGATCCCAGTACCTAGATAAAAAAGCCGGGCTTAGTGGTGTGTATCTATAATCCTGGCACAGAGGAAGCAAAGGCCAGGGGATCCTTACGGTTTGTTGACAGTTAGCCTAGACTACTCTTTGATCCTCTGATCTCAGTGAAACTCTGTGTCTCAAAAAATCAGGTGAACAACTTTGTTCATGTCTGTGGTATGACACCTGAGACCAGTCTTTGGTCTCCATTCACATATACACATGTGTGCATATACCACCACTACCACCTACACACACACACACACACACACACATACACACACACACAGCTGAAAGGCAACAGGAAAGCTGGAGAAGCAAAGGGTAGCTACTCCCTCTGAACTCTTTGCATTATCTGCTGGTGGAGGCATTGCCCAGCCCTCTTGCTGGCTGGT
Source organism: Neotoma lepida (assembly GCA_001675575.1). NCBI lineage: Eukaryota > Metazoa > Chordata > Mammalia > Rodentia > Cricetidae > Neotoma > Neotoma lepida. Next base: position 53,085 of record LZPO01017916.1, on the reverse strand, counting down.
GTCCAACTAAATCCATCTAATAAGAGACATCAGAAGACAGGAGGAACAGGAGATGGGTGTCACCTCATTACTGCTTTCCTGGGAGTGGTCACATACAGCCAGGATTGCCCTTTGCCATTCAGTTCTTCCTCCCTTCCCTACTCTTTCTGTGGCCAACTTGTGCTCTTTCTCCCCATTTTGAGTCTCCCTCTCTTCAACACCCTCTTCTGGCTCTCACAACCCTACCTTGCCACTGCCACCTCCTCACNTGAATATTTTTTTGTCTTAGCTTCCTAGAATGCTTTATTTCTCTCTAGGATTCTTACTGAGACAGAATACATGTGGGACACCAGATTTCTAGCTAGAGTGATAGGCTCAGAATCACCTTCTTCACTACATGAGCATGCTGCATCCCTAACACATCCATCACAATAACTGTACCTTCCTCCGGTTCAGGGTACCAGCATCTCTGGGGAAGCCTGGACTAACTTGTGGTTGCAGAGCTGAAATTTTTTTCTTCCTCATCTTTCTTTTGCACATGTAGATTTTGGTCCCCACTCTGTGGCTTGTGGTTCACCTGCTGATGAAGGTCAGCATCAGGAGGGAGGTTCGTCAATTCCCCTGAATGCACAGACAGCATTGAGATACAGTTTATACAGATTGGAAAATCTTCCCAGAGCTATGAATGCCCAAACAAATTCTCATCAGTGAACATGAGGAAGTAAAATCATCAAAGAAATGAGTAATGGCCACTTTACTCACCCCGTGATGACAACTAAGTAATAAATAATGTTCATTGAGGGCGTGCCAAGCCTTATTAAAGGAATTTGCATAAAATTCTTTTGCCTATCTTCATGAAGGTTGTTGCTAAATTTCCTTCCTTGGGGGAGACGTAAATAACACCTCCTCCTCCTCCTCTTAAGGTCCCAACAACAAACCAAGGCACAATTCTGCTAGAGTTCATTTTAGGGGGACTAATGAGTTTATTGGGCTTACATACATAGCATAAGTAAGGGGTTACTTACAGGGGTGAGTGAGTGCTCTTCCCCCAAAGGTAAACAACAGAAAATGTTTACCCAGTAGGAATGGGAGCTTTCCCATAGCTTCGTAGGCAGAGCTCCCTCCCCTTGTCTTTCCCAGCCTATATACTTTAGCTCCTCCCCAAGGCCATGAACAATTGGGGCAGAGTTGCCTACAANAGGTGGTATGGAGCAGAGTGGCTGGATACTTAGGTGAGGGTCTTGGGACCCTCCCTGCCCCTCTATTCAGGGTATAAACAGCCAACAAGCCCAACTGGGATGATGTCTTGCAAGTGGACACAGGTAAATGCCTCACGATAGCTGTTGTTTGGCTCAGAGAATAATCCTAGACCACAAAGAGTAAGGAGAATGTGCTCAGGGAAAAGAGGTAAAACTTTGGGTTCTGACTTTAGAATCAAAGAACATGGGATGAGAAGGGAACCAACAGGTCATTGAATTGCCAGATGGCACTTGGAACTGGGACACTGTTAAAGAAAGAACATTAGGGAAACAAAAGCTTTTCCACATGAAAATGAATAGACATCACAAAACATACCTATAATATACAACAACAAATCAAGACCTTTCAAAGTTTCAAAGGTTAAATAGATCTCATTCAAAATTATAATGGTAAGTGGGACTGTAATAATATTGACTNTTGACCCCCCAGAAACATTCTCATACTCATTCATCAAACATTCTCATTCAAATGCTGATTTATAAAACGCATTCCCCCAAGTACTTTCAGAAGTATCCCTAACACATGTTGGCCACTCTGAAACAACACCAAATCTGTTTTCTACAAAGACAAAATAGCGTATTTTGGGGAGAGAATCAGAAATGTTTTTCAGTACAATTTTTACCCCTCTGGTAAACATTTACAAGACCAAGACGTGAAAATGAAAGGGATTTGTTGTTGTTGTTGTTTTTAATTTCCTTAAGGGCATATAATCCTTATTGCAATTGTACAGGGAAACTCAAGCGGCTTTCATCATCCTCATTGGTGGTGCAGGTTCACTGAAGAACGAGAAAGGGCTGCTACAATCTACCTGCTATTTACATGGCTCCAAACAAGGAGAAAAACAGCAAAGAGAAACGGCAGAAGCGTGAAGTGAGCAGTTCTAGTGGGGTTTTTTCTCAAATCCCTAACCTCCAAATTTCAATTCAGGGTTTATTTATTAGCTAAGAAGAGACTCTGCTGGTAGGACCTACAGAGAAGCCCCACCGGAATTTGAATCCGTTCCTCAAATTGTATTAACAAATGCGTCTTTCTCTAGATGGGAAGCAAATTGTTCAGTTTGACTCCTGGGGCTGCACTGCCTGCAAAAGCTGCAGAATCTGGTCCCCATCGCTCTGAGTGGTTATTTCACTTAAAATGACATCACCGAGAGATTCAAAGAGAGGAATTCCTTCCCAGCCTAGGTCTCTTTCAAGGACGTCNAAGAATAAAAGATTCTTTCCTCAAATACTAATATGCATTTTGGAAAATAGTCATTTTGCAAATCCATACTCCACAGACTGCTCTATAGAATTTCAATTGCATTTCAATTTTAAATCAATTCCTGTTTTTGCCAGAAACATTGGTCCTAAAAATGGACTGCTCTTTTGTTAGTTCAAAGATGTGTGTGTGTACATATATGTGTGTGAATAATTCATAACTGCATAATTTTTCAAACACTGATTATTTTTGAAAAATAGTTGTGATGAATACATATAATTAAAAAAAATAAAAGTAAACATTTGATAAAAATTACCTTTAGAAATAATTTAGACTTTTAAACATCAATTCTGGGCAATAGCACAATTCTACAAAGTTAAGATTTCTTTGGTACACATATTTACCACTGATTTTTCTTTGCCACGGGGTTTCTGATTCACAGCCCCGTCCTTCCACTTCCTAGCTGCCTCCTCTTGTAAATCAGCAAAACAAGAATGAGATTATCTCCCCCTTAGATCCTGAGGATTAAATCAGATAATGAATGAGAGAAAGCTGGTGAGCCATCAGGTGTCATTGTAAGATAAAGTATCACTGACAGGTCTTAAAGCACACAGGGAGACACCATCACTCTTGTGTGACACACTACAAAACGCCTTTCCCCTGTTCCTGAACCTACCCCTCTCTGGATTGCTGTGGAAGCCTACTGTTTCTGACAATGGACTCTGGATAGAAACTGTCATTTATTTAAAGACATACATCAACACGGACTACAAATTACAAAATCAGGGACCTGGTACAGACTGGATCAAAAAACACTGGGAGTTGGTGCTACCTCAGTAGCTGATACTGAAGGTTTTAGCCATTGTTGCAGATCAGAAACATCAAATAATAATAATAATAATAATAATAATAACAATAACAATAATAATAATAGTATTTTTGTGTAACCCAATCTATTGCCTATTGAAATCAAAACAGATAAACAATGGAACTCTGCAGGACGTTGGTCAATAAAATATTACTGTCTCAAAACTANGGAGAATGAAAGACAAGCAAACAAAAAAGATCTTTACACTCAAAACTAGTGGTAAAGACTGCTGCATCTCCCCTTCATTCAGCTGTTATGTCTTATAGCCTGATTGGAGTATAGGTCCTATACAGTGACCCTGCTTAGCTAGTGACAAGTAAGAAAGAGGTCCTGGCCACAAGCATTACATATTTCTGGAATGGAACTTCTGATGCCTCTGTTCACAAAAATAAATGCTCATTTTCAGATGCTTGAGAAACAACATAGAAACAAAGGAAAGAAAGAGTAATATCTGACCTCTGGGATTCCACGAGGCAGTCCCTGGTATGAGCGTCTTGGTATATTTCATTTCAAACACTTTCAATGNTATTTTTGGAAACTGCCAAAATGAAATAAATAATACTTTGTTCTCTGTCTTTTTATGCTGAGAAATAATCAGTTTTACTCTCTCTCCTNGCCCCCGACCCCCGTGTGTGTGTGTGTGTGTGTGTGTGTGTGTGTGTGTGTGTGTGTTTCAGATACACTTTGACTTTGTCACTACAGAACCAGTAACATAATGGCAAACACATTTTTCATTTATCTGTGTGGTTATTTCATTTATATAACAGATAGGTGCTGTACTCTTATCCAGATAAATTGGTACCAGGTACTAGGACCTGGCTATATAAAAATGACACTGACAGCAAATGAGCAAAAGATTAAAAGAAAAGAAAGAAAGAAAGAAAGAACGAAAGAAAGAAAGAAAAACAATTTCAGATGGAGTTAAGTGCTAAGCAGGACCAAAGCATGTCACAGACAGGACCGACAGGGAGCTGCTTAGAGGATGGCCGGGAGAAGCTTCTGCAGGGAGTGGGGGTGGGGTGGGGTGGGTGATGCTATGTCGTGGGCAAGGAACAACAGAAAGACTCTAGAGCCATGCTTCTAGCCTGAAGTTCAGGAGGAACCAACAACAGAAAGACTCTAGAGCCATGCTTCTAGCATGAAGTTCAGGAGGAACCAAGTTCCCGATGAAGAATGGGNTAGACAGTTTAAGTTCTAAAGTAAGAACCAAGACCACAGGTAGACAGCACAGCAGAGCTGGAGGTGAGCCAAGACTGGAAATGCAAAGGTGCTTGTTCCAAAGGAACAGAACCAATAAATGAACACACGTTACAAAGAGGACAGATTAGCTTGCCTTACATGATACAGACTGCGAAGTCCGGTAGTGACTGACTGCTGGAGAGACTGGGGGGGGTAAGGAGTTACCCAGTCCTCGAGTCCAGAAGTCTCAGCTTCCTGCTGATGCAGAAGACCGAAATGATTCCTAGAGAGATGCTCATCTTCAGTCAGTCCGTGTTGGAAGGTCAAAGGAGCTAGGTTCTGATGACTCCACACGCAGCGTGACCAGCCTCCACATGCTCCTGTGGCCATGCCCTCCCCACCTGATGAATGTCCTCTCCACCTGTGAGCTGAAATCATCCATTTCCTCCCTCCTTCACTTGTTTTTGTCCAGTATTTTGTTGCAGCAGTGAGAAAAGTTACCACATAAGTCCCCAAGAAGTAGACACAGATGTGAGTGAAGCCTTGTTTAAAATGAATGGCAGCTGATGTTACAGGATCCCAAATGNCCCACCCTGTTGAGTCTTTCCCCATTCTACACTCAGAAAACCACCACCGCCACCACAGCAAAACNGTGCTTTTTCCTGGCTACTAGAGGTGTCATTTATNACCTACCCATAGAAAGCCAGACCATCTAAATTGTGAATTTACTACAACCACACAAATTTGGATGTAGGCAAGGTCTTTCTAAGATGATGTTTAACTTAAAAATAATATTTAACCATGTCACACGTGCTTCTCAAGTATTTTTGTGAGATAATTATATAATTGTTTTAATAGTCTCTCATTTCACTCAATAAACATAGGTGTCTAGTAATAGAAGTTATTTGTTGTTCATAAGGGATTATCGGGTGACCTTTAACCCATAGGTAACAAGGAGACAGCTTGAGCAGTTTAGGAAAACCTGGTAAGCACTCATCATCCTGAAAGAATTTTTAAAATATGTCTTTAATGTACATTATTTTCTGATCACTTAATTATTTATTCTCCCTGTGCACTATTTGAGGGAGTTTAAATTGATAAATATTAGAAAATTAGGTAGTATAGTTTGTTTAAATAATTATCTTTAGAACACTGCTTTCCNGAGATAGGAGGATTATTTGAAAGAAATATCATCTTTCAATTGCTTCTCCTGAGGCATTTCCAAAGGGCAAATAAAAGAACAGAGAGGAATACTGAGCAATATAGGCGATATAGTATTAAATGTCTGCCTAATAGAGAATCGTATGATTCAATTCAAGAGAGAAGGCTCCACTGAGTCTGCCGTAAGAAAAGTAATGAGGTTTTCTAACCAGACCAAGCAGCCCTCTCCAAAATGCAGATAGAAATCTTTTCAGTACAAGACAAGAAGGATTTGGAGTTGAGTGGTGAAAATGTACTGGCTCGTCAAAGACGTGACTGATGAACTCCAAATGTGCGAGGGGTCTTTAGTCAATTGCATTCATCAAGACACAGGAGTGTGTGTAATAACTTCAGCTCATTGCCTTCACTTGTTTGTCATTGTGATGGTGAGTGGCAAGGTAAGGAACAGCCGTTCAGTGCAGTCTCGAACCACTGCAGGCTTGCAAGGAAACCAATTCCACTTCCAACCTGATAGGAATCTACCAGAACAGGTAATTATACTTGTGGAAGCGAGAACTTCAGCCAGAAGTTTAAGGACACAGCACCAGAATCCTGATGTTCTGACCAGGTTTCGTCCCCTTTGGCATGTACATTTCCCAAATTAATTCTTTCAGTTAGTGTTCTTCATAGGAGATATCCAAAGAACAATGTTTAAATTGACTATGCTTTGAAGAAATTAATCAAAGCCCNGATCNGCTTGCTAGTAACAGAAGGCTAGGAAAGCCAAGGTCATACTCCATGTGGGAGACAANGAAACCTTGTAGGAGGTACAACGCAGGTGCTCCTCTCTGCTCTAGACTTTCTGTAGACTTCCTGGAAACAAAACTAATCCTAGCTTAATGCTTTATGCTGGGTCTGTGCTTCTTATACAATGAGATCACAGAAACGAATAAACTGGAATCTCTCCCATCAAAGAGCACCGAGTCTATCATTGTTCCATAAACATCCCCAAATAAAAATATTTTTACATTAAAAAAAAAGAGAGGCTGGGGAAACAGCTCAGTCAAGTGGTTTTGTTGCAAACATGAGGACCTGAGTTCAATCCCTAACACTCACATTTTAAAATATAGAGCATGGTGGTGTATTCTTATAATCCCAGAGCTAGGGAGACAGAGACAGGCAGATCAGTATGGCTCACTGACCAGCCAGCCTAAAACACCTGACAAATTCAGGGCCACTGAGAGACCCTGACTCAGAAATAGGTACGTGAGGAATGACATCCAAGGTTGTCCTCTGGCTGTCACCCATGCACACACATAAATATGCACNCACACATATACAGACACACAATAATAAATAATAAATAAATAAAAATGAGGCTCTTTGATCAGTTATCTCACTTAACCGTTAAAGGAAAAGATCAAGCATTTCCTATCTTAAAAAACTGGAAAACAGGAGTNGAGAATTAAGCATTAAGCATTAAGAACTATTTGNTTCCCAGCACTCATTTTGGGCAGTTCACAACTACCTACAACTCCACTTCCAATGTTTCTCATGCCCTCTTCTGGCCTATGTTGACACCTGCACACATATGCACATACACACATGTGGAAACAAACACACACACATATATATAAACAATAGTGAAAAATGGAAAACAACAGAAAAGCAACATTCCAATAACCTGAGCATCAAGCCTTAATTCTGGTTGTCAGAGACCTTCACGGCAGCAGTTCAAAAACAGATGAGGTTAAGGCACATCTATAATTCGTGGTTTATTGGGATCAGCTCTTGCAGGATGCACAATTAATTTTTCAGAGAAGGACATTACAACGCTCCAAAGCCTCCATCCTCCATGGAGAACAGACTCCTGTCCCAGTATGTGTGAGCTTTGGGTTACAAAGTCCTCTAGATTTAAAGGTCAATTAGTTTGGTTCCACTTTGATTAGAAGCCATCATAACAGTGCTGCATGAGTAATTTATAGAGGCATAAATATTGACATCAATTTTTGTCAGATATTCCGATATCATAAACATCATGTAAATCTAGCCACCAGCAATCAATTTGCACATAATGGACTAATTTGATTAGAACTATATGGCTGTGCTATTTGGACTTCAGAGTCCCTCGCCTCTTCCCACATTAAATCATCATTTTAAATCACACCATCGTGTCCCTCACAGCAAGCAATCAAAAACAGAAAATTTAAGCCCATTGGATCTTTGCCTAATTTAATGATTTTTTTTCGCAGGGGTTGTGCTCGCTTGGAACTGCCAACAAGGTTCTGGCCTCATGCCTAGAAAGGACTCCATGTTACTGCTATCCCTCCCGCCCTTCATTTCACTCAGCAAACTGACTTTTTCCACATAACCAGTCCTAGAGCATGTATCATATGATTCTGTTTGTTCTTTTTAAGATTAATATATAGTAATTACACAAACTAATAAGTTATATGTGACATTTTCATGTTACACACATTATATCCCTTGACCCTATTCACCCCCATTTTTCTCTCCTACCTCCTCCCTTTGCTCCAGCCCTGATTCTCATTCTAGTTCCTAATATGACTTGGTTACTTTCTTTTTAAAAGTTTTATCTTAGTATTTTTAAATTATGTGTATATGTGTGGCTATGTGAATATGTGTACTGATGCCTGAGGAGACTAGAACTACAACTCCTTGGAGCTGGATGTACCGGCAATTGGGAACTGTCCAATGTTAGCATTGGGAANAGAACCCAGGTCTCTACAAGAGCAAAAAGCACTCTCAAAGGCTAGGCCATTTCTCTGGCCTCCTAAAATGATTTTCACATGACGATGGTCATCAGTGGCCTGAAACAAGAGAGAACATTTTATTAAAACTGATCTTGGGCAAGCCAGAGGACAAAGTTTGTTGCCAGATCCTTGAGAGCAAGGGTCTCTACTTTGCATTTCTTTCTCATCACACATGGCATGTTGTAAGGCATAGGCCGAATGGAAAACTCTTAGCAGACTCTGCAGAGAAGATGAGCATCACACACATTTGCATGGAGCTCTGTGTGTGTGCATGTCTGTGTGCAGGTTTGTATACACATATTCATATGCCTATGAAGGCCAATGGACAGTCTCAAATGTCATTCCTTGAATACTATCCACCTCTTTTTCTTTGTTTTTGAGACCAGGTCTCCTACTGGCTTGGAGCTCACACATTAGTCTGGGTTAGACTAGCGAATGCCACAATTCCCGTGGACAACCACACCCACCCAGCATTTGTGTAGGTGCTGGGGCTCTGAACTGCAGTCCAGTCTACACACTTAATTGGGCTGTATCCCCAAACTCCAATCATNGGTTTGTCTATAAAACTCACATACATGTTCACACAAATACATCACATTAATAAAAAATAAATAAATAAACCTATCTGAAACAGGAAATACTTAAGGTAAGCACAAAGAAGATTTGGACCTCTGATGGAATAAGGGACAGAAATGTGAGCTGGGGCATGAAGCTGAGTCAGCATTTGGTTTCTGGATCTGTGATTCACCTGTGCAGTGCTCCCCCCTTCCCGCCCCCAACAGGAAGGTTTATATCTCAAGTTTCTGTTCCCACAACACTGCAACACTGAGATATTATCACCCTTATAACAGACTGTGGTGAAAGTGTGTGTGTGTGCCCGTGCACTTGTGTACCTGTTCTTATGTGTGCACATAGTAAATGTGTATGCATAGANAGACGTACAAGCGTATATGGAGGCCAGAGGTCTACCTTGGCTGTCGTCATCCATCACTCTCCACGTTAGTGTTTTGAGCAGGACCTCTCATTGAACTTGGATCTCGTTGATCCACCAGGATGATCTGGCCAGCAAGCTCNAGGCATCCTTCTGTCTCAGTCTCTTCAGGGCACTTATAAACATTTGCTGCTATGCCTGGCCTTTCAATGGGTGAAGGATGGAACTCAAGTCCCCATGCTCACACAGCAAGCACATGATCAACTGAACCATNTCCCCAGTCCCTTAGTGACACTTGGATAATCTAATCTATGAAAGGCATCTACCACTATGCCTAGCTCAGAGCAATTATCCCACCATGTTTGTATAACAATACTTGGCTGCTTGTGAGGGTGCCTGAGGTACATTCAGTGTTGGGAGGAATTACTGCTGTTGTGTTCTGCAGCTGGGGAACCACCATTGCCCTCAGCCCTCTGGAGCAGTTTCTCAAATGTCGGCAAGTAGATGAGTCCTGGGGAAAGCCTGTCGAGTTTCTGACTCCTCAGGTCTAGGGGAAACGGAGACCTTCCATTTCTACCTATTCTCCTGTGATGTTGGGCCTGGGGGCACAAGTTCAGATCCACTGATTTTGAAGAATTCCATTGCTCTAACAAGAATCACAGTAGGAAAAAAAAATCTGAATTATGGGTTACCAAGTGTGGTAACCTCTGAAAGAATCCTCCCTGTCCTCTCCACAGGGAAAGACTGAATTAGGTTGGGTTTACCAGTTGTTCTCACAGAGAAAGCTACAGCAACTACCAAAAGGGCTGTGAGTCTTGAGAGAACAGAGCACCAAGGGCAGGAATTCTCAAGGCCCCTGCCATCTTGGCTCTGTCAACAAGGTCAGAATCTCTCCTCTCCTGACTCCATTCAACAAAAATGAAGCACACTGGAAATACCTACTCTGAGTGCNTACTGACTGCAAAACAACAGCATGTCTGGAAGAGTACAGCTACCATCAATGCTGTAACTGAAAATAAAAGAAGTAGGTACAGAAATACACAGCACAGAACAATGCAGAGCTGGGCGTAAAGAGCCACAGCTTCTCTGGCATTTATTATNTGGGGTACTGTTGTTTTAGCTCATCTAAACCTCAAACCAGCTCCAGGAGGTATGCANCATAATTAGTCCTATTTTTAAACCCAGGAAAATTGAGNTGCAGAAAGATTGAACTGCTTAAGCCACTCAGGTAAAATACACTAGGTTCAGAATTTGAACCCAGTCTCACTCCACACCTTTGCTTTCTACAAC
>LZPO01017916.1:16590-36240 GCA_001675575.1 Neotoma lepida | reverse complement strand
TGTGTGTGTGTGTTTCTGTTCACGCTTCTATTTTCCTACTCACTTTACTTACTCATCTGCAAATTTCTTTACACACTCCCGCTAGCATTCTCTTGTTAGTTACACAGATTGGATTTCTCCATATTTGTAAACTGTCTCTTTAAAGTTCACTAAGATGCTAATTTGAATATAACCAAACTTACAGATATTATTGTTTTGTTTCTGAAGGTTATTTTGTTTTTCAGGTGTGTGTGTGTGTGTGTGTGTGTGTGTGTGTGTGTGTGTGTGTATGTGTGTGTGGTGTTTATTAGAACATGTGTTCAGGTTCCTGTGGAGGCCAGAAGAATGCATAATATTCCTTGGAGCTAGAGCTGCAGTTGGCTGTGAGCCACTTGTGTTTTGTGTTTAGTCTTTCCCTGGGGCTANAGATATGGCACAGCAGTTAAGAGCACTTCCTGCCCTTGCAGAGGACCTGGGTTCAGTTCTATACACCCTCATGACAACTCACAGCTGTCTGTAACTATAGCTCCCAGCGACCAAATGCCTGCTTCTGGCCTCTCAGGCCCCATCCTAGACACACATAGCTTTCAGTCACACAGAGATGCCTTAACAACACTAAAACAACTTAAGTCTTCAAAAGTAAAATGACTGCAATTGAAGATCTCTGGTACACAGGAGTGCACAGACACACATACATGCACACACACACACATACAGACACACACTCGGACCCATGCATATAGGCACCACACACATACATTCACACATATGNGTACATGCATACACACATACACATACATACATGCACACATATACATGCACATATGCACACACATGCATGTACACACACATATACAGGCATATACATGTGCACACATACACACAGGCACACACCTACATACATATATATATCTACACACACACACACACACGAACGCAATATTTTTAAAGAAGGTGTTGTTTGTTTCTCCATATTGGAGAAATGACTAGGCAAACATTTTTTATGTAGAATGACCAAAAGTGGGACCAGAAGTGTGGAAAGAGGGAGGTACCATCTGTTGCAGTTTTGGGGAAGCATTCAGGGGCACTGAATCTGCATTCTCTTCAGCAACAGTAGGTGGGTGAGTGCTAGCCCCTCAGCTAGCTGGTGACCAGCCCATTTCCAGCTGATTGGTTATTTTCACTGTTGGTGAGTTACTTTGTCTTAGTCACAGCTGGGTGATCTCAGCTGGCTGGAGGCTGCTGCCTTNTCAGGCCTCTTCCCTCCTGAAGCCACGCTAATAGCCACAGTGTGGCCTGCAGCCTCCCTCTGCCNGGGGAAAAGCACGGTCAGCTGTCTCACAAACAGCATCTCTAACGTGTAGGCAATAACTGAGACTCTCATCCAGCTGGGGAAAGGCAAGTCGGAGCTGTTTTAACNCTTTATGAATGCCCAGCATCTTCAGGCTCTGCACACTCGGAGCACCCAGTGATTGATAGACTGGGCTTGAGCTCTGGATTTGGTAGCAGCCTGTGATGAGACTCCCTGAAGAGGCAGAGGCCTCCCAGATCTTTATTTTTAATGTGCATACAGGGGTGTGTTGGAGGAGGATAAATGTACTGTATATGATAGTCTAACGGACCCTCTGTTTTTTAGTGTTGTGAATATTGACTTCCAAATGGATTTAATCAAAATCAATAACAAAATGTACGGTAATGAAGTAATGTAAGAGGCAGTAATGTATAGGCCAAGAGGTTGACTATGGAATATATTAACAGAAGGCAGCGTTAGGAGAAGGAATCACCCTGTTCCCAGTCTTTCTTCACCTGATAAAAACAATAGGAAAGAGAAGGGAGAGTCTAGCACTGCCCGCGAATCAGGTCCTTTCCAGAACTGTAAAAATATTATCTCCTTAGCAAATTTAGCNAAGCGTCACCAGAAGACAGAAAGAAAAGAAATTNAAAATTGGTTTACAAGATCATAAAACTGACTCAAAGATTCCATGATNGAATGACTGGCTCATAACAATATTTTAATGATTTCCTAAGAGTTAAACGACTTTAAAATGTTTTATGTATATTCTTGGAGCATGTCCAGACACCCTAGAGTTAAATGTTAAAGGGTACAATTGTTAAGATCCGTCCACTCATTAAATCTATAACCCAGTAGGTGAATGGGGAAAATATACTATGTAGAATTGTCCAGAAAGGCCCAGAATGGTTTTGAATCATCAAATTTCACAATAGACATTATGGCTTTAAAACACAGAGAAAAACAGCTTCTCCTGGTGTTCTCTAGAAGTCTTTCATTGTTGTTTCGAAGGAATCCTAATGATCTCTTAGTCGGCTTCCATCATACATGATTTCAAGAGTGCCAGTGAGAATGGGGAACAGCTATACAGAAAAGCTAACTAAAGTCTTGGGTCTCTGCTAGACTCTGAACGACTCAAGCTCAGTGGTCACTCTAGCTTCTTCCTTTGTACCTTCCGTATCCTTTTCTCGTAGTTGGTTGTCACACCTCTCAGTTCACCACTGTGTTCTCCCCTGGACTGCCCCAACTGACCCCTTCCAAGTGACCGCCCCCTCCCCCTGCTAACTGTCCTTATATCATCTAGAGGAGCTTCACGGAGCATGAATGAGAGTCAGTGGATGACAGCCAGCTCTTAATTATAGGTGAGAGGGTGGATCTAAAAAAACCAAACCTTTTGTGTACCTTTTCTTAAAAGGAAGCAAAGAATAAGGAAGGGGAAGAGAACGGAGAGGGTAGGAGAAGGTAAAAGGAAGGAAAGAAGGGAGGAAAGAGAGGAAAGAAGGAGAAGGGGAGCGATGAGAAAGAGAAGAGAGGGACGAAGAAANGTAGGGAGGGAGGGCATGAATTAAAGCTGAAATTACAATGTTTGCTTGCACAGTCCCTCAGTAATTGGTATGAACTTCCGGTGCCCGTTTCTGTGGTGTGCCCTCCTGATTTGAGACCAGCACTGACACACAGGGTGCTGAGAGTGGACAGGCTAGGCACAGGGCATCTCAGGTCCTAGGCATTTCCTCCTGGTCCAAGGCAGACTTCTCCAAAGCAGCTGTAATACAAGCCAGAGTTTCATTTGTCCCTTTTCAGCTACATGCTACTACTGATGGCAAATGAGAGCTATAGCAGCTTAGGACTGACGAGGCTGTCTTAAAAGCTATCTTTGCCTGCTCAATATAAGGTTAGAANCAGGTCACATGCCAGGATTTTTACCAAATTAATGCTTCCGGGGGTTACACTTATGGGATTTTTTTTCTACCGAAACAATCCCACCTTCTTTCATTGCTGTTTTTTCTCCCCTCTTCTCTCCATATAAAATAATTCAGAGGGGTAGACTTCTAGAATAATATATAAAGAATCAAGATATCAAGCAAGCCAAGATTTACCACCAGGCCCCATGCCCTCCACCTAAGTCATTCAGAAAAAGAAGACTCTGAAATAGCCAGTAATTTCATTTTGACAGGTTTCAAATAATCTTTGACATTCTGCTTCTTGGTGCACAATTTTCATCAAAAAAAAATTAAAGAGATGCTTCCATTTGGGAATCATTTCCTTCATCTATTTTTCATTTAAATTGCACATTGGTATATTGAAGAAAAGGCTTCCTAAATCAGTTATCAAATGAATGTAGGAATGTAAATCTAAATCTAATTGCCAAGCTTATTGTTCCCCATGCAGACAGAAGAGGCTCTTTCCTTTGGCTTTTAAAAAATGTAGTTAGTGTGTGTGTGTGTGTGTGTGTGTGTGTCAGAGGACAACTCTTTATACCATACCATGCACGTGCCAGGTATTGAACTCAGGTCACTGGGCTTGGTGGCAAGTGCCTTTACCTGCTAAGCCATCTTGCCAGCCTACTCCTCTTTTTAAANAAAAATTTAAAGGAAAANAAAGACACTAACTACTTTCCTGCATGGTATTTCCATATCAAAGAAGGATATTGTCATCCTCGTGCCAATGCAATGAGAAAAAACTCCCTTACACCCCTGTCAGCACACACAGAGTAGCTCAGCTAGGTGAGGCTGTTTGTTTACAGTGGTAAAGTCCNTAATGATTCNGTGGGCACCTGTATGTTCCCATNCATTGTGTGTCTAGGCTCTGGAATAGGGAATCCAGAAGAATACAGCAAACAACAGCACTTGGTTGACAGATGTGATGTCGAGTTGATAGAAGCCCCTGAATTCCAAAATCTGAGGTATTTGGACTTTATCCATAAAATGATATTGATTGAGTATGAAATGAAAAGAAATGAGACAAAAGCTATTTCAGGAAGATTTATGTATTGTGGCTGCTTAGCAACAAGGGAGGGAGAGTACAAGAAGGAGCAGGAGTTCGATAGGAGAAGAAATAGAGGCTGGCTGGGCATGGAGATACCAGGGCAGTCATCCACAGCCCAGGAAAAAGGCCTGACCCCAGTGCTCATGTGTTGACATCTCACCTTAGGTGTCTCAGAATTGACCATTTTGGAAAATATTATTTTGGAAGATGCAATTAAAGAGACCATGCTAGGGAGACTAGGTCCTAATTCAATATGACTAGTGATTATATGAAAAAGAAGAAAGAAAGAAAGAAAGAAAGAAAGAAAGAAAGAAAGAAAGAAAGAAAGAAAGAAAGAAAGAAAGAAAGGAAGGAAGGAAGGAAGGAAGGAAGGAAGGAAGGAAGGAAGGAAGGAAGAAAGGAAGAAAGGAAGAAAGGAAGGAAGAAAGGAAGAAAGGAAGAAAGGAAGGTAGGTTTGGGCAGATGACATGGCTCAGTACATAGAGGAGCTTGCCGCCAAGTTTAAAGACCTTTGTTCAATGCCCAGGTTTATAGAAGAAAACTGACTTTCATGAGTTGTCTTCTGACCACTATACAAATTATCCAAACACATAGGAANACACTAAATAAATAAATAATCTAATTGAATTTTTAAAGTGGGAAATTTGGATGCAGACACACTCACAAGAAAACTACATGAAGGTAAAGGTAGAGATGGAGGTGATCCTTCCATAAGCCAAGGAACCCAAAGATGGCCAAGACACCTCCAGATGTCAGCACATGGCAAGGGANATTATATAATAATATATAAAGNTTCTTTATATATTATTTTCTCAGCTTTAAGAAAAAATAACACTGAAAAGCACCCCAGTCTTAGACTTCCAAACCATGAGACACAAGTCCTTGCTGTTTAAGCCATCTAGTTACCTGGTTTATGTCCTTTGTCATGACTCAGACAACGAGAACTTTTCATCAGCCTCTCACTGTGTGGAGTGAATTCAGCCTGAGGNGAGTAGATGAAGTTCTCCCTCTCAAGGGGCTTCCACTCTAGTCAAGAAAATTAGGTAGAAGAAGGAACAAATTATATACACGCTTTAAAGCAAAAGTAGGACATGGGATGAGAGATGCAGGGGGGGTGGAAGTGTTTCTGTGATGAGTCTGNTCCCCAAGACCTGGAGGTCACAGGCTGACTAACAGAGAGCCTGACCAGAAAGCTGAGATGTGTTGCTATGCTCAGCGTGCAGATCCCAGAGCCCTGCAGGAGTTCAGGTGAGGTGGGGGAGGCTGAGCAAGGCCAAGGGAGATTTGTGAGGATGTGGGATNTTACTACAAACTTTACAATAGTTAAATGAAGCNTTATCTATAAATGTGACCATCATGGGAAGCAAACTTCAAAGGAGGTATTTAGATATAGGAAGAGGCCATTAAAGCTTCCAAAGTTGTTCAAGTAGAATGGTACTGTCTTTGACTAAACTGGGAGCAAATATAGTCAGCTTGTGAAGGGCATGTTTGGGCACAATTGCTGGCAGTTTATGACAGGGCTACCATTTGCAAGTGGGATAAGTATTTTCCCCTAAGTCTCNGATGTTGAAAGGAGATGGCTCAGTCCATAAGTACTTGTTGTATAAGNATGGATGGCCTGAGTTTGATCTCCAGCACCCACATGAAATTACAGGATGGCTCTGTAATCTCACTATTGGGAAGTGGGGACAGAGGATCCCAGGGGCACTAGACAATCATTCTAGCCAAACTGAAAGTCTCTGTGTACACAGAGAGAAGATATATGGAAAAGAAAAATAGTTGAAAGAGATTGAGGAAGACATTGATGTTGACTCAGGCCTCCACATGCATTATACACACACATGCATGTATGATTCACACATGGGTGCACACACATAAACCACATTCAGAGGACAAACGAAAGAAAGAGAGAGGCCAGAACACACACACACACACACACACACACACACACACACACACACCCCAGGGCCTCACCATGTAAAGTCTTCAAACCCTCACACATAGTCATATTCCATATCTCACTGTGTGGACTCATCCCTCACCCCCTTAGAACACTATCTGCAAGAACACCAGTAACAGAAGCAGGACCTAGACTAGGNACTTCGTATCTGTGAACAAAACAAACCCCCTCTCCTTGTAAAGGACTCAGCTGCAGGTATTTCCTTATGGTGATGAAAACAAGACTAGTAGAGACAGCTATGGGGCTGTTAATAAAAAGAAGCCTCTATGTCTGAATAGGTTTCAGCACTCCAGAATCAGCTGAGCATACACTATGACTAGACCCACAATGACTGCCAGTGTTTACAAAGGGTGCATTCCCAAGCAGAGTGCATTTTAACAGACAACCTCTCCATCCTTCAAAATGTTCTCTGCCTTTCCCTCTGGTGCTCTCCCTGGTGAGAGCCATTGGTGGAATCGTTTTCAAAGTGCTTGCCTTTCATCACAGGCCAAAATAAATCATGAAGTGTGGTCCCAGCTTTTGCAAGGATTGGTTCAATTGCGAGAAAGTGTATGTTTGATCTGCAGAGGCTCTCCAGGGGAAAATGTTCTGAGCAAAAGGGCAGCATTTCATTCTCTAGAAACAAANGCTTCNTCGTCCTTCGGCCATGAAGGCTGCATCTGCTCAAGGGTAGGCGCTTAGAAGAGANAGACCAAGCGTGACTGAGATCAAGGGGGCATGGTTCCTGTCTGATTATTCAAATTAAATATCTGACTTCAGCAGGTGCCCGGTGATGGGTCCACTTGGACTGCATCTGTCTTCATTTTCCTAGAAAATGGCTAGCATTATTTTCTTCAAACTCTGTTATGATAGATTTTCCAAGTGTTATGCATACGTCAACGATTCGTATATTTTCATAATTCTAACTATTAAATGGTGGCTGCTATAAAAAGCAGCTGCCTTCTAAAGGCCAACTCCTGCTCTCCCCATGTGGGCAGATATTTGTCTCTGATGAGATTTATAGTTTTCTTTTGTATCCATAATCAATGCAGTCTCAATCAAATAACTCTAATCAACTTCACTTCTTAATTTGATGAATTAGACTAATAAACTCCAATTTTCACCAAGAAAATGTAGGCTTAAAGTCAACTCCTTTTCTTTCAATGAGCTACTTCTACAATTTCTAAAATTACCATATATATATATATATATATATATATATATATGGGATTTTTGACTAAGCTAAATTTTCTGTTGAAATAGGATCAAAGATAATAAGGGTTTGTGTGCCGGTGGACACAGCCAAATGTTTGTGTTTGCTTATTGACACATTGTGGTATCTTCAGTCTCTGTAGTGTTTGTTGTGAGTGGGATCTGCCTTCTGAAGTTGTTTGTCTGAGTGCTAGGAATAACCTGAGGCTTGGCCCTGTCATCTTTACCCATNCTAGCACATGGATTTTAGATAGCTGCAGCCTCTGTCACCTTACTTCTCAGACTGCTTGTGGCTGCCCACACTCTTGGGTTCTCAATAACTAACACAAGCTAGTGATTCCAAATTGAGTTTAATTTAATGCTATGATTACTTTTACATCACCTCCTCTGTACATAACTTGTGNGGGTTTTAAGTTTGTTTTGATCTGATTATAGTTGATAGTTGTCTTGAATAGTCACTGGCCTATAGAAAAGCAAGCTTCAGGGTCACCTGGTTACCGCATCCTTATTGAGGTGAGCACTTGTGACCGTCCGTAAATGAGTGTTCCTAAAATCCTAATTTCCTAAGAAATGGGGTGGTAGGTCATCTTTGGTTCTCTTAGACTTTGATGTTGCCTGACACACCATGGCCCCTAACCCACAGATCAAATGCTTCCTAGGTAAGAGGGGCATNGTTTCTACAGATGATGTGACTTTTACCCTACTCCTGAAGGAGGAAGAACAGCCATGGTTAGAAGCCTGGAACTTTTGGCCTATCTCCATCATCAGGGAAGTGGAGAGGAAGGAAGAGGAGTTGGTGACAGAGAGTGACTGATCAAGTCTATGTGAGGAAGCCTCTAGACAATGCCTGTAGGTAGGGCCANAGGGTTTTCAAACTGGTGAACACATAGAGGTACTCTGAGNCTAGCCCACCTAGAGGGATCTGAAGCTCCAAATCTGCCCTGTGTGTCTCTTCCACCTAGAGGATCCTATGCTGTATCCTTTACATAGCACACCAGCAGTCTAGAAAGTCCAACAGAAAGTGTGGGTAAGCTGAGTACCCAGCACTCAGAGTTGGCATGGAAGTGGGGCAGTCTTTAAGATGGCCTCTTATCCTGTGGCATTTTCTCTGACACTGGACAGTCAGGGTTAGAATGAGTCAGAATAGGGTTGAGCTGAAAGACATCAGCTGGTGTTGAAGACTGCTCAGAGAGTGTGGGGTGGGGGAGGGACCCTATACAATAGCTGAANGAAAGCTCCATGTTTTACTTGAAATAAATGAAAGTTTTCTTTATACATATTCCAAAGATCATCAGAACAAGCTCACAGGAAAAGCCACATTGCTTGGTGACACCAATCTTCTAGCTCTTATCATCTTCGGTAAGGTAAGGGAAAGTAACTTGGTAGTAAATGCCAGGAATACANTTATAGCCCTGGGCAGGACTGAGCACATTATCTAGCTCAGTTCTCTTACCAAGGCTCAGAAAGGGATATGATTGGTCTTAGCCAGCTACTTTATTGCTGTCAAATCAAGAATTATAACTTCGTTCAGTGAGTCTTAATTTCACCCACCCACCTTCCTCTCTCCCTNGGTAATTAGATATAAAGGGACAGGCTATGTTCTCTACTTCTGTTCCAGGAGAGGAAATGGAAATAGAAAAGACAATTTGGTAAATGTCACCATTATAGTATTAAAACTCAGCTCCAACAGGGTAAGAGATGCTGAATTTCCCTCAGACTTTCTTCCTCCTATGATGGGAATACACTGCCTTGTTCTTTCCTGTCTCAGAAAGCTAGATGGGCATGGATCTGTGAGAGAGGCAGTGTTAGCAACCACATCTGGCAGACTGCACCAACAGTGCTCAGTGGGGTCAAATCAGCTTTANTATCACTGTCTGGACTTAAATGAGTTCTTTAAATCTCTTGTGTCTTAGTCCTTCATCCATAAAACAGGGATTCTTCAGCATTAGCATGATTATGAATATTGTATGATTGATATTTATAAGTGACTTGATTTGCCTTTCACATAGGTTTCTATAGATATTTGTAGACAAATATAACACAATGATGTCAAGTTGCCCATCTAAAATACAAGCCAGAATATAGAGGCTTATTTTGACAAGACATTTCTTTTCTGTTTTTCATAAGAACCTTATTTCAGAGTAAGAAACTTCTGTTGCAAATTTCTAGTAAAATTATTCTGTGCTATTCATACTATTCTTAAAGGTGTAAACTTTAGCTAAAAAGGGAAATCACATCATTAGATAGACGACACTGTACATATCTACTTTTTATTATTCATCACTTCAGAGCTGGGATTATGACTCAGTGAGTAGAGGGCTCACCTAGCATGCATGAAGCTCTGGGTGGAATCCCCCAACACTAGCAAACTAGGTGAGGTGGCCCACACCTGTAGTCACAACTCTCGGAAGGTGAAGACAAGGAAGTTACAACAATCATACACTGATTGATGTTACCATCCAGTTCATGTACTTTCTCCTTGACATATTCAGATATTNGTAATTTCATTGCATGTGTGGGTGGTGAAGTGTTAATATAGATGTGTCCATGTTGTACACATGCAGGTGTATGCTTGCCTGTGGACATTAGGTGTCTTTGTCTATCACTCTCCTTCTTGGTTATTGCGATAGCATCTCTCACTGAACCTGGACTTTGACAATTCAGCAAGACTGGTTGACCAACAATCTCTAGGAATCACCTCTGGGGTTCCAAGTGTGAACTGCTAACCCTGGATGTATATATTTAATGTGGGTGCTGGGGAGCCTCATGCTGGTGTGGCAAGTACTTTACCCACTGAACAATCTCCCTAGCCCTTTGTGATGCATTTTATAAAGTCAAATGGGTAGAAGAACAAAAGCCACAGTCAGGATGGTGTAGTCTAACTCAAGACGCAGCCACCACNGAAGGCCTGTTCTTGTCCCCAGTGTGAAACCTAAGCACTGTTTGCGATCTGTGTCAGTGCCCATCGACTTTGGGTGGTCAATGTCGGGGCCTATTTTGCAAAGAGAGAATTGGGATTCCAAGGGAGTGAAGAAAATTTTTCAGTTTGACCTTAAAGAAATTAAAAGAAATCCATATGAGTCTGTCAGGAATAAAATGTCCAAGANGTGGGTAAAAGGGCAAGAGATCCATGCCTCAAAGCTAGCTGTGTCTGCTCCGGGATGAAGTTTCCATTTGCAGCTGAAGAAGCATCCACTTGGTGCATCCTTAACCATGCTGCAGAGAGTACTGAGAATAAAGATTTATAGACATTCCTTTCAAAGCAAATATCTGTCCTAGGAGTTCCCAACATTGTAACCATCCCCGTGAATGAAGGAGACACTTGCTGAGTGAGTGACAGAGTAAAAGATCACACAGGATGGCAACTTAGAGCCAGCAAGGCTACGGGACACATGAAAGGGCCCCTCACTCCCAAAACTCCTGTCTAGTTTGCTACTACACCCCAGCATGCATGCACATGTACACACACACACACACACACACACACACACACACACACACCTATTTTTGTGTTTTGAGATGGGGTCTCATGTAGCCCATGTTGGCCTCCAACTCAGTATATTTCTTAAGAATAACTCCTGATCCTCCTGTCTCTACCTCCTGAATGCTAGATGTATACTGCTACAACTAGCTTATACAGTGCAGGGATCAAACTTGGGGTTTTGTGACGCTAGCTTTCTTAGTTTTTATTCTCAGATTAATACAACCTAGAGCAACCTGGGAGGAGAAACCATCAATGAAAAACTACCTCCTTCAGACTGACCTGTGGGCATGCCTGTGTGGACATTTTCTTGATTGCTAATTGATGTGGGAGGGTCCAGCCACTCTGGGCAGCACCATTCCTAGGCAGGTGGTGCTGGGCTACATAGGAAAGCTCACTAAACANGAGCCAGTAAGTGACGCAGTAAGCAGTGTTCCTCCATAGTCCCTGCCTTGAGTTCCTTCTTGGCTTCCCTCAAAGATGGACTATGACTGCAAGAGTAAGGAGAAATAGACCTTCCCCTCCCCGAGTTGCTTCAGTCATAGTGTTTATCACAGCAACAGAAAACAAACTAGAATACTAAGTAAGCACTCTACCAATATAGCTACATCCCCACCCGCAACTTATTAACCCTAAGAAATCCTCTTCACTTCCCATCTCTGGGACTATATCACCAGCACAATCTGAGTATGATAACTAGATCCCCATTACTTAAATTATTAGGATCTTAAAGCATTAAACATAAAGACATTCTCTTCTAGGGATATATTTCTCCCGTTTATCCAGAGTAGCTTGTCTTTGCAAATTTCTAATATTATTTTATTTTAAGACATTAAATTTTATCACTATAATAAGTAGAAATAAAATGTGGAATTGGTAGCAGAATTTCAGGGCTGCGACAGAATTCCCAAAGGTTCCCCATGTCCTTTTAAAGATTAAATACAATAATGAAAGATAACTGTGTAAAATGCCAGCTCTTCTCTTCCTCATCTCCTTTTTGTGTACTCAGTCAAGAGGTCTTGCTGCCAATCATATTCTAAGGAGGAAATAGTACTGGAGATTGTGATTCCACCTATGTTTTTACTAGACCCCCCTCCCTTGTTTCTCTTATTCCATCATGAGTTTGATGCTAATTCTGTGTACATATACCTACTGAAATAGACACATCCTCTCTAATATCATAATGTAGATGGATTGTTGGTGGTTTAGAAAATACTGGACAGAGAATTACTAATTTCAACGAATTATAGAGAATAGTAAGTTGGAGAAAAAGATATCCATTTACCAACTAAATCTGAGTGTGTATTATATGTGTGTGTGATTTTGTATTTCTTTTAAGATGTATCAAAAATCTTACTTGATATGAATATTATAGTTTGCCCAGAGCCTGATGACCTGAGCTTGATCCAAAAAAAAAAAACACTAATCAAAGTAGTAGGAGAGAACTAACTTCTGCAATGACATGGTGTGCAGACACACACACATACAAACAAATAAATATAAAGAAATGTTTTAATAATATTAAAGATTTTTTCAAATATATTTCTGATGAGTTTCATTTTGATATTCCAACGTAATCACAAGGAATTTTCACACACATACAGAGAGAGAGACAGAGAGACAGAGAGAGACAGAGAGACAGAGACAGAGAGCATAGAACAGGATGCTAGAATTCAACATGTCTTTTGACATGGCAACAGTGACTTTTGTCAAATCTTGTAGGGTTTCTCCAGCTTCAGAGACGTTTAAACCTAGGTCCACANTTTAAATGCAGATAACAAGCAGATTATAGACAAGCTGCTCTTTCTGAGTTAGGGGTTCCTGTTCCCCTCATCCTGTGCTTTTCAGCATGACTTCCAGGAAGCTTGCTCTCCAGCACACACGCTCATCACCCCAGTGCAGGCAGAAGTTGCACCATACCTTCAGCACAGCCAAGAGAATCAGATCACACCTACTGGCCATCCTCTGGGGGTTAACCTATATTGCCAGGTACTTGATGCTTCTGTCATTTTATCCTGACTAAGTTATTGTAGAGTATTCTTATTTCTACTCAAGACCATGACAGGAAGCCATGAGTGCTGGGCTCTAATCCCACAGCCAGAGGCAATAGAGCCAATTCAAGCCTCGCCTTGCTGAATATCCAGCTCTTATACAGGACCACTACCTTTGATGAGCAGGTAGTCTGACTCTCATTTTCTGCCCCCCCACCTCCTTTCCCCCTCCATCTTCCTTCTTTGGAAGCACGATCTTACATCACTGCTTCCTCGAGGAGTCCCATACTGAGTGCAATGCTGTTTTAATGTGAGCCTTTCAACTGTGTGTCTTCATGTAATAGCTATCTTTGACAAAAAACTTAATCCAATTTCACAATTATTCAGACCCTATGTGCTACTAAAATATAATCCAGGGGAGTTTAAACTACCCTCTCATACCCAATTCAGAACTATGTTCTCTACAAACTGACTGCCGGAGAATTAGAGGGATATAACCCGGCTGCCTTTCCTGAAGTTCCTGACCCACACTGGAACAGGAGTGAGAAACAGAAAGGAAAAAGTCTCTCTAGTTAATTCTGGTTTAGTACCTAAATAAGGCAAAGGAAACATCTCCCTGCCCTATTCCAGCCCTGGTGTGTGTGTGTGGGGGTGGGGGGTTCATCCTAGGTCCTTTGCCTCAAACTTGACCCAGGCCTGCTCAGGCTCTTCTCACCCAGAGGCTGAGGAAGTTCTGTTCTATGGAGGCCTCCAGTAAAGTGCACATAGTTTTCTATGAACAGTGTCTGGCTCTTCCTAGTGTGCTCTCTTTATGAAAGACCCAAGAGGAGTGGCATCTTCCCCTGGCGACCCAGGTTTCAAGTGCACCCTCAAGTTAGGCATCCCTGAACTTGACACAGACAACCTTGGGGGGTCAACTTCCAGCTCCATTCTCCTANATGTAAGTCCTACCCACCATGGAGTCATCCTCTGTCCCCATCAAAGACCTCAGCACCCTAAGATGTGGAAGCACTGCCCATGCCTTCCCCACAAGCCACAGAAGTCCAGTCNCTGAATAATCAGTGGCCTGAGCTCCTCTTGTGGGCCTCCTACCTTCCCAACATCTTTATCCAACTCTATAGAACAACTACAGAAGATACATGACATTTCAATGAATCATCTCAACTTAGTTATTCCCTCCNACACTATATTAATAGACACAATAGACACTTACGTTATTCCTAAAGGTAAAGAATACACACTTCTATTTTGGAGGGTTTGGTTTTGGGGGGTATTTTTTTGTTTGGGGTTTTTTGTTTTGTTTTGTTTTGTTGTTGTTGTTTGAGACAGGGTCTCATTGTGTAGCTCTGGCTAGCCTGGAACTCACTGTGTAGACCATGCTGGCTTGAACACACAGAGATTTGCCTGCCTCTGTCTCCTGAGTGCTGGAATTAAAGTCGTGCACCACCATGCCCAGCCAGAATACGCACCTCGTATACACAAAGACATATGTATACACACACACACACACACACACACACACACACACACACACACACANACAAACAAGACTTCTCCCCCACAATACTCCCCTTAGTGTTCTGTCAGGAGACCACTTTTGAGAAATGCTTTTGTTTTTCCTCTTTGGTCTAATGCTGTTCCACAATTGGATGTCATTTTAGAAGCCAGAAATTCTNCTTTGAATACACCTGTATCAAAGCTCAGGCTTTCACAGCATTACCACATCTCCACTGAGCATACAAAACCTTCCTGGTGTTTGCAAGGCTTCTGCCTGCAATGAGAAATGCTGGGTCACATCCTGACCTTGAGCTATTTGCCCAGCTGGGATGTTTTTTCCACCACCCCTCAAAGCACTCAGCTATTTCTGAACCCTGGCTTCTTTGCAATCGCTTACCAGGCAATAATTATACAGGTCCTCTGTTTGTCCTAGAAACGGGAAGAGTCTCAGCTCTTCTGGAGGTGGAGAGGCACAAATGGCACCAGTGAGAAACAACACAAGAGGATTTCCAAGACCCCTAAATGTCCCACCTGCAGTCCTGAGCTCTGAAATGGCAGAGCCTCAAATCTGGACATCTCCTGATTCAGCCTCAAAANGAAGTTTGATCACCGNGGCTGTGCCAGTGATGGCAAAGTGGGGATGGGGAACTAGCAGATGGTAGATGGGGGGCTCTGTGTCTCAGGATCTCCTAGNAGAAAGCAAAAGCTCACAAACAGAACTCCTGGGAACTCTGGAAGCAAAGGACACTATNAGAAGGAGCCCAGTAAACGGCTTCTCCTGGATACGTTTTATAGATCAGGTTTGGGTGAATGATTTAACATGAAGAATGTGTCATAAGACTTTAAAATTAAAAAGATTAGGAGTCTAGTTTCTGTAATGGGGCTTTCATGTCCTTGTTACATCTGTCACTTGTCACTGGCTCTGAGAAAACTATCTGTANGCTTAGTTNTTCATTTTTAAAATGAGGGAATCAGCTCCCCAACTGACTCCGGAAACANCAGTTGTAGATGCACTCAAAGACAATATCCCTCAGCGAGAGCTTCTGTCCCAAATATAAAATGGAAAGCAATCAAAAGAAAAAATCCTAAGGCTAACTTGGGGCTTCCACATACATCTGCATACACACATGCACACACACACACACACACACACACACACACACACATCTACACCACACAAATGCACACACACAAACACATGCATGCACATACATGCATACATGTGCACACACAAATACACACATATGAACACACATAAATATACAACACACACAAATGTAAATAAAATAGAAGTCTTAGCTTTACAAATTAATATAGAATGGATTCTGCCATTCAATTCCATAGCAGTGCCTGCAACTGCTTTTTTTAATTCAATACATAGTTCTATCATTTTTTCCTGCCTTTCACAATCCAGATTTTATTATGTGCTTGTAGTTTCAAATCCTTTTTTCAAGACCATCTAAAATTATTTCTGGTTTGCCCCATGATTGTGCTTTTATCTCTGTTTTAACTCAACACTCTGTTACATTCCTTCCATCCTTTAATTGGCNTCCTACTTTCTTAACAGTTAATTAATTCATTGCAAAATAGTAGGTATAAGCTTTGATCATAGAATGGTTTCCTACAAATATGACCCCCTGGCTAGAAGGCTGCCCAGGCCTTGAAACCTTCTGCAATTCTTTGCAATTCGCTTGATGGTTGGTACCTCTTCCCTGGTATCTAATTGGCATCCCAATGTTTTGTCTCTCTTGCTAGTGCTGACTTGGTCCCTATGAGTGTCCTGTACATGGGCTCTAGTTAATAATAAAAGCAGGTGGTTTGCTTGTCTCTCTGCTTGATTGGTTGCCTAGCAGGGAGAAAGAAAGGAAAGAGAAGAAGAAAGGAAGAGATTTAATTACACAATTCATTTTGACTAAGGTTCTGTTGAAAAAAATGCCATCTACTCCCAAGGATGTCTTTTTTTCTGATTTCACAGCAGAAGGAGATTCCAAAAAAATGACACCAAGGAAAGTTTACTGCTTCAACACTCAGTGGACATAAATATGACCAATAAGATGATATCTGCCACTTATTCCTGTGAGCAAATTCATCAGCAACCAACAGCAGCTCCTACCTACAGATGCTAAAGAGAATAAAATCATACGCAAAACTCAGTGAAGCCAATATCTTCAGTCAAGTGGAAACTGCGGAACTTGTACCCATCAAATCAACAACGTCATTACACTGAACTAACTGATCACCCAACTGAATGCAAAGAACTTCAAAGAACACTTATATTCTCTTGGTCTAACTATGGACCACCACACACACACACACACACACACACACACACACACACACACACACACACATACACACACACAAAATCTCCCAGAATATTTGAGGTTTTATTCTTGTTGTGCTTATAGACACTCCTCCACTGGTGTAGTTTTTTTTTCAATGTCCATAAAGAACTAGAGCAATGTGTCTCCCCTTCCAGGCCTTTGCCTTTAAAGCTCTGATTTATGGTCCGAGGGCCTGAAGACAGTGTTTTACATAGCACAGTGCTTGCGGGCAGCCAAAGTCCCTGAAGGTGAGTGTATCATCTGAAAGGGTTTTAATGCAGCAAGGGAAGGAGTACTACCTCCCGGTAATCACATGATCAGCACACCTAAATGGACAGCCTGGGTCTGCATATTTAAACCTGCAGCCGGAGACGCNTCTCTGTTTGCACAATGCTGTCCTGTGGCAGAATTACACAGCTCGCCATGGCTGCAGCCAGATAATTATTATTGATTCGCTCTCAAGCTGTCAATCTGGGGACAGCTCTGAGGCAGCTGGTGATGGACAGGGGGAGGATTGGACAGCCACCATCCAAGGAGGAAACTTCATCTCGAAAATGAACTTAGATGAGATGGTGCCGGTGGATAAGGGTAATTGATGATTGTTTCAGAGCAAAGGAAAAGAAGCAGGAAGATTTTTAAAAAGGAAAACCTTCTTGGCATTCATCTTGCTGTCCTTACTGGAGTTTCTAGGGGCTATCTGCAAACTCCATCAAGTTTTTGTGCAGTTTTACACAGTAAGGCCCTTATTATTACTATGCCACCATAATTAGAAGAAAAAAAAACACTTTTCAAATAAAGACTAATTTCAGCCTGGAGAAATGGCTCAGCCCATAAAATGCTTTCCATGGAAGCATGAGGACCAGAGTCAGAACCGTAGCACCATGTAAAGAGTCTNAGTGTGCGGCACATGCCTGTGAGCTTGGAGCGCTGNGGAGGCAGAGACAGGAGGAACCCAAGGATCCCCAACCATCCTCGCCTACTCGGTGAGCTCAGGTCCCAGTGAGAAACCCTGTCTCAATAAACAAGGTGGGTGGCATCTGCGGAGGAATGACATCCGAGGCTCTCCCCTTGTCCTCACGTGCACATGCACACAAATGAACACACATACACACACACATACACACACATACACACACACATACACACATACACACACACACACATACAACACCTCCAGAAAGGTTTTTTATTAAATATAGGCATTTTCTCATATACCTTGAGGCTATACATTTTTGCAATACAGGCACCATGAATTGTACTTGAAGATGCCCTTAAATGTGTATCTGTGTGGTCATTTTAACTTCTCAGGGTACTTGCTGTAGCTATTTGATCCTTTGACAAATATCTGTTAAGCTCCTAATATTTGCAAGGCAATCTCCTCCTCTGAGCACGCTAGGTAAGCCGTCAAATACCAGTTGACAACTTGATAGATGGGTGAATTGAAGAACCAAGCAGCTAAGTGACTAAACTCACTGATCTCATTAGAGGCTGAACCAAGCATGGAGTTTTGCACACTTCCTGTGTCTTGGAGCCTTATTCTCTAAAAAATATCTCCATTTATTGAATGACTGTTCTGAATAAACTATATGAGACTCTATGTAGATTAAATGTGATCATTTAAAATTTACAGAGGCAAAATGGTTCACATGAACACCTTCTTACAGACACAGAATTTCTGGAATCATCGAAAGTGGTTGTGTGGGATCTCAAGCTCTCCAGTGTTGTGCTAAGACACAGACAACTGTGTCTTGGTACCAGAGCTACTTTGCCAGCTATCAGCACTAAGGTGAACCTACACTACAGCAAACCAGCCTTGGAGATGGCAGCAAGCCTTTCTTGCCTGAGATCAGGAACATACTTCCTAGGATGTACTCCAGCAAAGCCTCAAAACCTGCAAGCCAGGTGTGCTGAGGACTTTTTACTGTCAACTTGACACTATATAGAGTTGTCTGAAAAGAGGGAGCCTCAATTAAAGAATCTCCTCCGTCAGATTGACCTGTGGGCATGTCTGTGTGGACATTTTCTTGATTGCTAATTGATGTGGGAGGGAGGGTCCAGCCACTATGAGAGGCACCATCTAGGCGGGTGGCGCTGGGCTANATAGGAAAGCTCACTAAACATGAGCCAGTAAGTGACGCAGTAAGCAGTGTTCCTCCACAGTCCCTGCCTTGAGTTCNATCTTGACTTCCCTCAAAGATGGACTGTGACTGCAAGTGTAAGGAGAAATAGACNTTCNCCTCCCNGAGTTGCTCTGGGTCATGGTGATCACAGCAACAGAAAAGCTAACTGATATTACCAGNGAATAANCCCCCATAAAAATTGAGGGTACTAGACAATTGATTCATTTACCCAGTGTCCAATGGGTCAGCAGCCCCAGCCTGTGGTGCACAGCTTGAGTTGGTCTGCACAAAAGATGAACTGGGCCTTCGTAGCTGTTTTTGCACATTGCAGTTATAGCTCTATTTTCTGTTGCTAAGCTAAGGGAGGGCATCTAGAAAAATTGGAGGAGTCGCACTGATATTTAAATTTTTANTGCAAATACCTGTTTCATTGTTTTAAGTAAAGGCACATGAATTTGGAGTCTGAGAGAACTAGCTTTCAATGCTCTGTCCCCAACTCCACCATCCACTAGTTCTGGCCAAGGCTTAAAGCCTACCTCAATTCATTTTATCAGTAAACTTGGAATAACGTTTTTCTCCCAAGGTTTCTGGGTTCTGTCTGAATCAAAGTGTAATTCTCCCTCATGTGAAGAGGCCAAGATAGGTCCTTGGTGGTTCTGAGAGCCCCTTGTCTGTCTTAGGAGTCAAAACAGTCTTAGAGGACACGTTGGCCATTCTGCATTGTGTTCCACAGAATTCAAGCTGTCACCTGAAGCAAGGCTCCTTCAGTAGACCACTCTGACAGCTCAAGTCAGCCATTTCCCCATCCCTTAGGGTGAGGGGGGTGCTTTA
>LZPO01017915.1:34348-45965 GCA_001675575.1 Neotoma lepida | reverse complement strand
ATAGGATGGACTCAAATGGTTTTATGTTACTTTTGATTAAATACAGGAAAAATCATATTCTATTCTACCATTGAATAATAACTATACTTGGAGTAAACTGAATATTATTGTATTGAAAATAGTGAATCCCTTATCCATTATTTGGACATTTTCCTCTAGTTGGGTGATGGCACCACAGTTGAGTCATTCTTAGGACTAATTCCATATTACATATTTCTAGAGTGGTCCTAGGTTCCCAGAGGCATGCATGGATATCAGAAGACAACTTGCAGGAGTGATTTGCTCTTTCTAATACATAGGTTCTTGCCNGAGACGGCATTCAGGATGTCTGATGTGCTGCCAGAAGAGTCCTGGATGGAGGAACCTGTGATCGAGGACACTGCTCCCTCCAGGCATACCCCACCGGACACTCTGATAAGTCTGCCAACTGTGGGCCAGGGAGAAAACAACCCTTGTGTCCCGAGGCCAGACTTTATGGCACATGCATGTCATGTTCTCATCCATCCAACTGTTACTGGCTCTTATAATCTTTCTATTTTATCTATTCTTCATGATCTTTTCTCCTTCCCCTGTGGTGGTTTCCATGAAATTGGATATAGATGATATCAATGTGACCACTAACGATATAAAAATAATTATTAAGGCTGGAGTGAAGGCTGTTGTGCAAGTCATGGGAAAGACCCTATAGCCTAAAGAGGCTTTGAAGCATGGAATAATTGTATTAAATGTCATGTA
Organism: Neotoma lepida; assembly: GCA_001675575.1. Taxonomy (NCBI): domain Eukaryota; kingdom Metazoa; phylum Chordata; class Mammalia; order Rodentia; family Cricetidae; genus Neotoma; species Neotoma lepida. The sequence continues at coordinate 45,230 of LZPO01017915.1, read as the reverse complement.
ATAAATTATGATATGTGAGATACAGTGCATAGGCAGACTGAGTTGAATATTATCATTATGCAAAGTTCAGCTCTATGCCTGTTGCCTTATCAGTGATTTCCAGTGAAAAACCTATCAGTGATTTCTAGTGAAAAACCAAAAAGCAGATTTAATTTGGAACAAGGAAGGATGGTGGCAGAAGATGGAAGATGGAGTGACTTACAGATGGGATGACAAATTATAAGTATGGGAAGCCTTTATACACAGCCTTAGTGGCTAAGCAACCATAGGTAGTGATATTTCATTTCACTCTTGGAGTTAGACCTTGATTAGGCTGAGCCCTGGGGCAGGTCTTGGGGGCCCCATCTATTAGCAGGGGAGAGAAAGAGAACAGGAAAGGTGTGCACCATNGGGACAGAAGCAATGGTTGGGACATGCCCCAAGCCTCCCTTGGTAGTGTAGACCAAAGAAAGAAAGAATAAGGTATTTTAAAGAGCAGTTGGAAGGTTTAAGAAAGACTAAAGATAAAAAGTGCAAAAAGTGTCGAGAGAGTTCTTGCTGAGTTGCAAGACCCCATAAGCTAAAGATATAAATAAAATGTCATAGTCTGGAATCTAAAAGAAATGGAGAAGTTTGTCTGTCTGGCGTACTAACCTCTGAAACCGCATATAGTGCTGTCTCTTATACACATCTAGATGTGTATAAGAGACACGCATATAGTGAACCTCTGGGTCAGTTGACTTCAGAAGAAGAGATATTTGTAATTTTTACAAGTTAAGCAGAAATGGCTTTGGCTCTTTGCCTGGGACACGGGTATGCTTTGTTGATTTCTGATCATCTGTTGCATTATCTCATCTCCTATTTCTCCCGTGATATTACCTAATAAAAGACTGAGGTTGAATCAGATCGAGAGAACTGGGAAAGGAACAGAGAGCTGGGAGAGAACTGGATCTGGAGCTGGAGCTGGGGCTAGGAGAAAGCTGGGAGAGAGCTGGGAGAGGAGTACAGAGAAAAGAAGAAGAACTGAAAGCTGAGAGCAGAAAGCAGAGCATTGCAGAACTCAGACTCTCGAGATCTGATGAGACTCGTCAGCTTGCATTGATATATGTGTCTGAGTCTTCACTTGGGCCTACCAGATATCTCTGCCCTTCAGGACTCACGAAACTGCTGAGGCTGGTCTCNGGCAGGTTCTGGGAACTGAACTAGGGTCATCAGGCTTGGNAATGAGTGCCAGCACCTGCTGAGCCATCTTACCAACACCTCATCTTATGTTTTTGAGATAGGGTTTCTTGTTGAATATTACTGGTTGTACAACTGGCTAGCCAGTGAGATACCTACCCCAAGCACTCATCATTACATCATCTTGTCTTGGCCACCCAGTGCTGGGGTTACAGGTAGATGATGCCATGCCTGGCTTTTTAAGCTAGACTCAGGGATTTAAGCTCAGGCTCTCATATTGCATAGCAAGCACTTTATTCATGAAGCCATCCCCCTAGTCCCTAGAAAACTATTCTTACCTTGTTTGAAACCAAAGCATTTAACTCACTGGTGCACAAAAGGGCATACTATAAGCATAATTAAATTCAAACAGGTCTATGGCATTATTAAGTTATCAGAAAGAAATTGTCAAGAAAAGCTACAGCATATGGCCTTTTGTTTATANACAATTTTATGTTTTTTAATGTTGTGATTCACTTCAGTCACCAAAGCTGTAGGNTCCTATGAACCACTTGTGTCCCCACTAAACCTCTGGCTTTTCAGTGAGGACTGAGCAGAGAGGGNATGACCCTCAACTTTTAAAATATTAATAATTAATCACACAGCACAGTGTCTGGGTGCTCAGCTGCACCTACGATGCCCTTAGTTCCACAGAACCCAGAAGCTTTAGCCTCTAGAATTCACACTGTATTTAACCAGTGTCTTTACTCAGTGGCTCACTAAATTTTTTATTAGCTTTATTTACTTTGATTGTATGTGCATGTGTATGGGCACATGTAGCCCAGGGATGAACGTCAGAGGACAACTTGCAGGAGTCAGTTTTCTCTTTACATCATGTGGGTCCCAGTGATCAAACTCAGATTGTCAGATTTAGCAGTGAATGTCGTTACCTACTGAGCCATCTCACCAGCCCATTAACTCCACAATATAAAGACCTACCAATGTTTTATTAATCTGTCCACATTTTCTTTCATTAAATCCCTTGAATTTATGGGCATTTCTATGTTTATTTTCAGGGTCAATGCGACTTTCTGAGTTTGATGTCCCTCTGTGCTTCCCCGGGAAATAAAAGAGACACATACCATGCCTTCCTCTCTGTCAATCAGGGAATCTAGGTGGCAGTGAAGAATAGAACTATCAGAAGAGTAGAATTGGGTATTTAGGCATATTCCTTGCTGTAAGACTTGAAACAAAAAATTAGATATACAGTATGCAAATGCCAGGCTCTTTCAGCATGAATGATGGGATAGCCATGCAAAAGAGCCAGTTGTGCACTAGGGATACAAGGACTCTGCCTGGTGGGAGGTTGGACTGTGGCAGGAGAGTGGCAGCTGTTGATCCTAAGTGTATATGGGGGTAGCGTATAAGGGGCCAAATTCCCGCAGAAATGATCTTGAGCAAGACAGGGTTCTTGGTTTGGGGTTGAATGAGGTAGATATCAAAGAACAAGAGAAAATGTTAGAGACAATTCCTGAAGCTAAGGTATAAAGGAAAGTTAAAGAAGTAAGAAAACTTCCCGAGAGCAGTGTCCAGGTCCGACTGGAAGTCACCCGGACTCCACTGCAGCTTCTACTCTTTCTTCTAAGCCTGGCCAAGCCCCAGAGCTGTAAGAGCCTGGGAATTGTCAGTGAAATGAGCTACACAGGAGACTTCCAGGAAGATAGATGCTTGCTAACTCCCTCTGGTTTGTCTTCAAGCCTGTGCTGACAGTCCTGCAAATGAAAACATTCTCCCAGCCTGTGCTTAGCCCCACTGCTGCTCTCTCTGTGTTGGGTACTGCTAGAGTGGCATTTGACTGCCTCAAAACAGTCATGCNCAAGGGAACTGCCGAAGTCAGAAGGGCTCCGCTTGCCCTTTCAGTAAATGCCTTCCTGACCCTCTTTGCAGGCTGTGCAACTTGCTGTGTATGAGAAGTCTTTAGAGTGGCACTAGGCCAACCTTCCAAGTGACTGACACTGTTGATGGCTCTTTGCCTCTCCAGAGAGGAGAGTAGCTGTCTTCAGTCCTCTTAAGCCTGCCTCTCTGCTTGCCTGCTGCCAGAATGCATGCCCACTAGGATGCACTTCTAGTCTCCACTGCTACTTTGGTCCCAGAGAAGAGAAGAACACGAGCAGAGCACACTGTGTTCTCCTCTGATNATTTCATCCAACACCGAAGCTTTCTCTTTCAAACAGCTTGNATTTCCTAACTATAACCGCTGGGTTANAAGAAGGAGGAAAAGAATGAAATGAATTTGAGAGGGGGTGAGGAGTAGCAGGGTAGATCTGCAAAGAGTTAGGGTGAGAAATTGGGGATAAATATGATCAAAATCCCTTGTGTGCATGTATGCACACGCTCTATATAGTGCTATTACTTCAATGTTCCCTGAGTGATGACATTGCCTATGGTGCTAAAGATTTTTAAANACTATATCTCTGGGACTCAGCTTTGTCTCTAGTTAAGATCTTCCTGGGAGCTGGAGGTAGATCTGCGACTGGATCCCTCCAAAAGCTCAGTTTCATGTTTGCTCTCCAGCAAGATCACGATGTCAGCGTCTCTTTCAAAAGTCTTTAGTGCGTNCAATAACTTACTGAGTACACCCATTTCTTTAGTGTAACATTGGTGGTCTTCCATTAGAATTCCAAGCCATTCTGTCTGCTACTGTTTTGTTACGTATGTTCCTTTCAATCTATGTTCTTTGAAGCTTTGCTTATATATACTAGAATGATGGTATCGTGTGTGTGTGGGGGGGGGCCAATAAAGAGAGCACAGAACTCTAATAACCATCTACTCAGCAAATACACCCAAAGAGTGAATCTGAGATGTAAACTTCACTTCTAATTTTGTCTCCATTTATCATAATTGTTCTTATTGTAAGAGCATGCTAGGAAGCTGGAACTGAGCCTAGCTTTTACATACATGGTTTTATACTTCATAGCATATCAACATAGCTACCCACTTCACATGGCGCTTGCCTGCAGCATAGGCTATCTATTTCACTGCTGGTTATGTTGAATTCACTTGATCCCATTGTTTATCTGGTTTGTGAATATGACCACATACTCCATAAATTAATTAAAATATTTGTTTTCTAAAAATAATTTTATGTCTGTCCGTGTGTGTGTGCATGTGTCATGTGCAATTATCTGCAGAAAANGGTAAAAGGGGCTGTGTTGGATCCCCTGGAGATGGAGTTCTGGGTGACTGTGAACTGCCCTGTATGGGTGCTAGAATCCGAACTTGGGTCCTCTGGAAGAACAGCAAGTACATTTAACTTCTGAGCCATCTCCCCAGTCTCCCAAAGATTTAAGAAAGTGTCTGGCGTGGAAAATCTTTCATTTCAATGGACTGTTTTAAAGATCAAATTATGCAAAGGAGAGAAACCATGTCAGTTTCAGCATGAATTCACAAAGCTTCCCGTATGTGTTCTAGGAGACTAGATATTTGTCATTATCCATCATTTTGGATCACTTTACTATCAAGGCATTAACATTCTTATGTTAGTGTTTTCAAAGCAGCTTGAAGTTTATTGATTTTCTATATTGCTGGATGATTAATTTTATTCTAGGAATCTAGTGAAAATTAATCTAAGCTGTATACCATAATGCCAGCAGCTGGAACCCATAATGCAATCTCCTTTTGTTTGCTAGTTACTTTTGTTGAATAACCACAGAGGAAAATTACCACCATGAAAAGCACAGTGTAAAGATCCTGTAGCTTATCACCCTTTGCAATTCTGTCAGTGGAATTTGCTTCCTTCTATAGATCTTTGTAAAGAGATTGCCAGCACCAGGGCAGGAATCCTGTTTCCTTTGCCATTCCCAGCAGCTAGTTAAATACTCTCCAGCCAATGTGTAGAAACCCCACAGCAGTTTGTTAGCAGATTTAAACACAGATAATCACAGGGTCAACTTGTTTTTTGTCCTGGATAGTTTTTGTCAACTTTACACAAGCCAGAGTTATTTAAGAGGAGATCTTGACTGAGACAATGCCTCCATAAGAGACATTACCCCTCTGTTGGCCTGTAGGTTTTTAAGGGTATTTTCTTCATTACTGATTGATGTGGGTGGGCCCAGCCTAGTGTGTGTCCTGAGTTGTATAAGAAAGCAGACCAAGCAAGTCAGGAGAAGTAGACAAGCCAGTAAGCAGCACTCCTCCATGGCTTCTGCTTCAGTTTATACTCTACCTCGGGGTTCCTGCCTTGAGTTCCTGCCCCCAGCCTCTTTTGATGATGGACTGTGATATGGAACAATTAGAAAGAAAACTTTTACTCCCCAAGTTGTTTTTGGTCATGGTGTTTTATCACAGCANTAGAAACTCTAACTAAAACACTTTTGCTTCTTCTTATGGACCATGGGTCTAAGAGACATCACTTAGATAGTTTGGCTCCAAACAGGAGGAACATGAAAATCAGCCAAAGTTATTTACTAAATTTATTCAAAATTCGGTACTCTGTAACTCAGGCACAAATTGTCAATTTTCCCCAACTCTATACAGTTTATTTCCATTATTCCTAATATTTGCATAATGTAGCTTCTTGTACTATGAATGGAAGAAAGTATATGAACATGTTAAGCCTAAACATAGAAAGACGTTGACATTAGTAACCATGTCAATCATCTCAACATGACATTTGAAACAGAAAATCATCTCTTGTTTCTTGGATGTAAAAGTAACCAATTACAAAGTCTGTGAGAAAACTTGAAAACTTCTAGCTCTATGTGTAACACCTACAGACATGATTGAAGCCTAGTCTACAAAACTCTGGATCAAATAAAACAAATGAAAGAAAAAACCAGAAAGGTTCATTTAGGTGCTTTCCTTACTGGAGACCAAACCTGGTCAGATTAGATGGTGATACAAACTNTTCAGATATCAGACAGCAGTTGTGATGGTTTGTGTATGTGCCATGTGACTATACTGCAAACACATTTGAAAAGGCAGAATGTGACAGCATGGGGAAGAAAAGGATTTACAGCTTGTTTTCATCTATTATCTTTCCCTTGGGAAGACCAGAAGATGAGAGAGAGGGAGAGGAAAGAAGAGAGGGAAGGGGAAGAGGGGGGAGGGATGGGGAGAGGGAAGGATGGAGAGAGAGCCCAGTAAAGAACCCCTGTAAACTTGTTAATCAGACCTTTTGATGGTAGTTCCTGGCAGAAAGATAATGAATATGTTCTGTGTAGGCCTTTTTGGCTGGCTATATCTAGTCAGTCTAGGTTGTTTATTGAAAGCAAATGAGAAATTTAATTGGTTTGTGGGATATGGCCCATTAGAAAGTGTTAGGCCAGCTATGGGATTACCAGGGAATCAAAAGGAGTTATTTCACACCAAAACAGCTCCCTTGTGGAAGTGATGCCCTNCATCCATCACTTTCAGACTTCAGACAGCATGTCTGGANGAGCCACATCCTTGTGTGACAAAGGAGGACTTGAGGTATTGTGTAATGAATTCAGATGTCTCTGTAGCTCACCTTTATTGTTACTGGCATCTTTCCAATCATCAGTGAAGTTTGATAGTTGGTAAGATCTTTGATTCTTGGTAGCCTAATTTGTCAGTCTGGTTCTTTGTATTTAATCTTTGGTCTAAAAAAAGTAATTTTAAATGACTAAAAGATGTTTTTTTAGACAACAGATAGATTTGATAGAAAGTAAATTAAAAAATGTTTTATGTGTATAAGTGTCTTACCCTCATGTATGTCTGTATACTACATGCATGGAGTGCCAGCAGAGGCCAGAAGAAGGTGCCAGATCCCCTGGAACTGGANTTATCTAAAGTTGTTAGCTGCCATGTAGGTGTTGGGAACCAAACCTGGGACTTCTACAAAAGCAGCAAATACTCTGCAGCATGAAGCCATCTTTCCAGCCCCATGTTGAAAGTAAATTTTATATTACCTTCACAATGGTAGTCTGTAATTATTACATGAAGCAGTAATTCTTTTATTTTGTTGAAAATGTCTAAATTTTCATGACAAAGCTATACTTAGAGGAACTGTCTTATAACATTCAAAATCGTTTAAGGAGTCTAGACAAGTAGGCTGCAGGAACTAGGAGGATTTAAAGTGGATTACTATATTTACATTGNNTATAATTTCTTTTACAAAAGTAATTTTATGTCTATTAGGAACAACTAGGATGTAAACACAGAGCCCAGGTATATTCTCCTCATGCAAAGGTTTGTGTGTGGGAGATTGAACTGTCCTTAGGAACAGCAAGTGACTAGAAACTCAAGAAGAAAATAGTAATAACTTAGTTTTCTTCCTAGCCTCATGAATATTTTAACATGGGGAACTACACATGAGGTAATACCCAATAGTTTATTTCCTTGAAGAGGTGAATTCTTTGGAAACCAAGAGTCCATTTTTGAAAGTAAATCTCAGGGTGAAAATTACACTGCCATTCACAGCAACAGGAAGACATGTCCATGTCCATGAGAAGTGAAGGACTTAGCTGAGGATAAAACTCAGCCATAAAGCATTTGCCTACCTTGTGTGAGGCTCACAGTTGGATCCCCAGTGCTACCACAAGTTNGAAAATGAGGAGATAAATTATTAAATTAACTTATCAAACCCAAGTGCAGGAATCCTTGCCTTGCTGTGCCTCTTTCTCTACCTTAATTGTACAAATGTAGGAACCCCTGCTGGGATCAGGTCAAGAGGTGCTGGGCAGCTCCCAGAGAGCTGGCATGTGGCTCCTGTGGGCTTCTCTGAACACATGGAATAGAGGAATGTTAGTGATTATCTTGTAAGAGTTACATTTTCAGTGAGAGAAGTAAAATCGTTATCAGATGTCATGATTTTCCAGGAGAGGGGCTTTTAGCAGATGTTTGCAGAATTGCATCTCTTTATCACATTTGTATGCTAACTTTTGTACCAGCTCTGTCAGATTGCCAGCTCTTACAGTAGGAGGTTCANAAAGCCTATGTAGAAGAATTATCTTCTCATATGTGTTTAATTAATTTTTCAATTTTACTTTGTCAGATCCTAAGAGACTGTGAAATATGCACATATGAATTTTTGGTTTTTTAAATTTAATGATAATATTTCCCTCTCCTAATTATTTTAAGCTAATATGTTATAGGTTTGTTTCTTAATGGGGTTACTTTTTAAATATTTAATTTTTAATAGACTTTGTTCATACAATATATTTTGATTATGTTTTTCCCTCTCCCAACTCCTTCCAGATTCTCCCCCACTTCCCTCATTCCCAATCTAGTGTCTCTCTCATTATAATACAAACAGGCATCTAAAACAATATCTAATAATAATAATATAAAATAAAAACAAACAAACCTTATGAAGTGTTAAATATGCACTGCAAGACTAGGTAGCTAAAAAAAGGACCACATTACATCAATACAACTTGCCTGTGTCTATTTCTTAAAAGAAGAATTGCNTCTACCACATTGTAATAAGCTGGCCTTTGGTTGTTTAAAGCCTTTATGTGCCTAAACTCAGCCCTTGGTCAATCATCTGCAGTTGTTAGAATGCAGGTTTAGAGTTTCCTTACTGAAGCTCTAAGAAAACAGCTGTAAGATACATTTGAAAACACAAGAGCCAGTTAAAAAAAGATAAGAATATATAAGGATTAGATAATTTAAAGTTTATTACATTAGAGGGAAAACAAAACAAGGAGGCATTGCTGAGTTGTGCTAATACCCAGTCAGCTTTCCATTCTGTCATAATAAGGAACATAACAAACCTACAAATCTATGAATGAGTTCTGGTAGGCAGACTACACATCACACAGAGAGACAGAGAGACTGGAAGGAGCTTCCAGGAAGGTCCCTCTGTCTCTACAACTTTTCCACTAAGTAACAGACTGCAACTTTCTCTCTAGGAAACTCTTTCACTGATTACTTTAAAGAACTATCTTNTTCCCAAATGATCACTCTTAAATAAGGTCAAATGAGGAGGAAAGAAGAAAATGAAGAAATTCTTTAAAGAAAAGTCAAGCAAGCAAGAAGGAATGGTGTGCAAAAGAGCTGCTTGGACAGGGACTGGTGACCAGCTGCTCCAATACTAGTGTCTAAATTACAAGTAATCTGTCAGTTTGCAGGGGTTGAGGGGAAGCCCTAGACACCTCCTTTCTTATATGCATTCAAATAATTGAGGTGGCATTATTCCACCAGTCTCAAAGCTAGTTATTTCTATAGTTATTCAAACAAAATGTTTAACAACCATTTGAGTCACAACTACCTCACCACTTGGATAACTATCTTCCTCTGTGTCTAACAGAGATTCTCACATACATCTGGTATCTTCTTGACTGCTGGTTATTTCTGACAGACCCACTAAAGTGTTAACAGCAAAGAAATCCAAAAATCCACTCAACATTTTCATTTACTTTCTTAGTTGGAAGTAGATGCCCAGTTAAAGGACTTGCCCAGAGAACCAGTTGGAAGGGTGTTGCCAGGCTGAGCTGCTGAAGCAAGTTTCCTAGGAGGAGATGACAATGTCTAGGGAGAATGTAGCTCAAAAATTACAAGCATGAGCTAAAAGTATTTTTTAGGACATGAGCCCACATGACAACATCTGACNATCTTCAAAGGCTGAGGGATCCTGTTCTCGTGAATCCTTTCCTTCCACTTCCTAGAATGACTCTCCAAACACTTTGCCCCATGGAAAAGATGCTGAAAGCATATGATCCTGCCAGGTCATGAGAAAGAGGAGGGAAAGGGAGAGAGGGAGGGAGGCAGNGGAGAGGAAGGTGACCATAGATACATAGNTTAAGGTGACATGCTCAGCTTTAATCAGTTGAGGGTCTGGATTCTGGCTCCACCACTGACATCCATATTTCTTGAGACAATTCATGACTCCTTTGAACTTCAATTTGGTTATTAGTAAATTGAGGGAGAAACAGATAATTAATGGCTNNATAATAGAATGTAAAGACTCTTTTCNCTTAAGAACTCATTCATAAAAATCCAAGAAACAAACACCTGCTATTCACAGTTTTTGGAATTTAATTCCATAGATATACTTGGCTAATTCATTCTTTTCCTCTAGAGTTGTGTCATGCTTGTCCATCCATGTGTCTGCCCATGTATCTTGTACCTTGTAAATAATATAACAAATAGAAAGAGAAAAATTATTGAATACAGAAAACAACTCTATAGACTGTAAATATCAAATATGATCAAATAAAACCTGTGTACATGCATTGCTTATCTAGAAAGTTATGCTTCTTAAAAATTAATATGGGTTAAAATAAAAAATCCGAGTTACTTTTGGTAATATAAGGCTATATTTCAAACCACAAAGGAAATATTTACATTGATTTGTATCTGTATAAAGATCTACAATATTGGAAAAAATGAAATTAGAGTGAAATCTTACAAAATGTAAAATATTTATAAGCTTAAAAATAAACGTTCTCCTTGTGCATTTTCTTTGGCTCTTTGTTTTGTTTGGTTGTTTTGTCCTATTCTAATTTGTTTGTTTATGTTTTATCTTATTATTATTATTTATTATTATGTAGATGCCTGTTGTAAGGAGAGACAGCAGAGTGTGGATCTGGATGGGAGGGAAAATGAGGAGGAATTGGGAGAAGTAGGGGAAACCGTAATCAGAATATATTGTATGAAAACAATCTTTTTCCAATTAAATGAAAATAAATATAAATAAAATCATCATATACAAAATTTTATAAATGCATTTATGATAAGTTACACAGTGTGTTGGAAAATGGAAGAAAAGGAAATCAATATC
>LZPO01017915.1:6007-16619 GCA_001675575.1 Neotoma lepida | reverse complement strand
AAAGTCTTATTCAAAGCCTGAGTCTTGTTTAAAAGTAGGATGTATATTCTGGAAATTTACAGTGCTGTTAAGGAGAAGAATAGGAAAGAAAAATATGCTTCCTTGGTATGTGTACATATACTACACTGTTTTCTTCATCCATTTGAAACATGCTATGTTAGGTAATTTTTTAAGTGTCAACTTGATACAATCTAGAATCATTTGAGAAGAGAGTTTCAGTAAAGGAACTGTTTAGATCAGGCTAGCCTGTAGGCATTTCTTTGGGGGATTGTATTAACAGTTGATTGATGTAGGAAGACCCAGCCCATTGTGGACAGCAACATTCCCTAGACAGGAAGCTATGAACTATAGAATATAGAAAAAAGCTAGATGAAAGCAAGCAGGTAGCATGGGTACATTCGATTCTCCCTGCTCTTGACTAGAGGCAATGTGACAAGCTATCTCAAGCTCCCACCTCTTTGTTTTCCCTGCAGCAATGGTCTGTAATTTGGGATTGTGAGCCAAATAGACTCTTCTTCTCCTAAACTGCTGTTGACTAAGGTATTTTATTACTCAACAGAAACTAGAACATTGACAGATTCCAAAAGAATGGGGGCAGGGTGTGTGTGTGTGTGTGTGTGAAAAGTGGAACACTATATACATATACATATATATATATATATATATATACATATATACAGAGTACTTGGGTATTAAAACAAATGACAAGATGCTTCAAAGAAAAGGAATGATAGGCCAATTCATTCATGTAAATATTTTCTAACACCTAATATGAGCTAGTGCTTAGCAGTAAGTATCTGGGCTGATGTGAAGATGAAATGCACACTTGCTTTGTTTTCAAGGTCATAACAATATAAAGTAGGATGTGCTAAGTGCTGTATAGACACTTAGGCATATGATATGATGAGCATAAAAAGGTATAGTCATTCATCTTAGACTAATATGAATCTACTAATTCCAGACCTTTGGGGTCAGCTTGACTATAGCCTGTAACACAATTTCCAGAGAGTCAAACAGCTGCACATTGGAATCAACAATATGCTGTGCTGTGCCTATGGCTCAATTTTTTTTTTTACTAAAGTGGATATGGTACACAATTTTAATGCACAATTAAATATAAACACGGAGTTAATAAGTGTGAGAAGTAAGGATTCTAGATTAATTAACCTCCTAGTTAATATATATTTAATAAGTATAAATTTAGGCAATAAACCTCTAAATTTAAGAGACCTACAAAATTTCAAATATTCTATTTCTATATTATAGAAAAATGTAAGTTTTTATGTTAGTATAGAATACAACTCTAAATTTCACATTCTGTTTGGTTCTCTATTAAGCAGAAGGTCATAGACTAAATTGTGACTCATCAGCAAATTCCTTTTGCAATGTGATATCTTATATTAATTAAGTTCTTGATTATATTAGACTTAGGAGAAGGCAGGTANAGGAAGCCAATGTTTAAAGTGTCTTGTAGGAGGCTGGTTAAGAACATTTGCTGCTCTTTCAGAGGCCCTGAGTTTGTTTCTCAGAACCTACATTGCAGCTCACAAATGTCTACAACTCCAGTTCCAGTGGATTTGATATCCTCTTTTGACCTCTAGCCACTAAATACATATGTGATACACTTACATACTAACACACAATATACTCATGTACATAAAGTAAAAATAAATAAATCTTAAAAAAATTTTAAAAAAGAGTAGAGAGTCCCTATAACTCAAGGTCTGTCATGTCATGAGCTTTAGGTAGCTAAGGCTGTAGTTAATGCTGTCATGTCCCTTCTAGCCATTTCAGAAAACCTTAACCTGTGGGATTTTCCTTACCATCATCTCTGTAACTCTTTGTGGACTTTCATTTGTTACTACACCTTCCAAGAACCAGAANCATAATTGTCTTTACATTTTCCCTGCATCCTGGTAACCAATGAACATTGGATAAAGAGAAAGCCATCTCAGCTCCCTCCCTTCCTCATTGAGACAACTCTATCATCAAGATACCCTAAAGGGTGGACACCACTGTGGCTCTCTGGAGGAAGATAAAACCCTGAGGTTCCTCTCTGGACAAGTCTGCAGAAACACCAGCTAAAGCACTCGATGTCATATGATAGAGAAAGATGGATGACTGAGAAGATGACCTTGCCAGCATGTTGGCATGAAACAACATAGTCTTGCCAGCACAATTCAAATTCTCAATATAATTCTGATATACATGCTAACAAACTCAAAAGAGAAATGGAGATAAAATANCCTGGTTTGTGAAAGGGTTAAAGAGTTAAGCAGAGATGCTTGCAAAGGACTGAGACCCAGAAGGACTGTCTTCTATGAAAAGGGAAGACAGCTGGGATTACCTACCATGCACTGTTCACAAGACACAGAGGCTACTAGAGCCATGCCATTCAGGGCTCAACGTTTTCTNTACCTGCCTGGTACTCGAGTCTCAAGCTGAAGAGAAAAAAAATCTTGTGAAGACAATTCCAAGAAACAGCAGGTAAGAATGAAGACAACTATGGCAGATTTAATAAAAATGGCTCCCCAGGCTCACATATTTGAATGCTTAGTCACTAGGGAGTGGCATTTGGNAGGATTTGAAGGTGTGGCCTTGTTGGAATATGTTTGGTCTTGTTGGAGGACGTGTGTCATTGAGGGTGGGCTTTGAGGTTTCAAAACCCTGTGCCAAGCCCAGAGTGTCACTACCTATGGACACTTGCTTGCATGCTGCCATTCTCCCCACCATAACGACAATGTCCTAAACCTCTGAAACTGTAAGAAAGCCTCCAATTAAATGCCTTTTCTTATAATAGTTGCCTTGGTCATGGCATCTCATCATAGCACTAGAACAGTGACAACGACAACAACAAAAGAGAAACATTTTATAAATGAATTTCATGGACACACACAAGATTGCTGAAATCCTCTCTATAGAAATACTAAAAAAGGAACAAACAACAACCCTATTTTAGTTTTATAGTGAATGGGGCCAAGAGAAAACACAATTCTTATCAGTAAAAGCACACTGGCTTTAAAAAAAGATCTGTCTTATTTGTGTGTGTGTGTGTGTGTGTGTGTGTGTATACACATGCATATGTGGAAGAGCCCCAAGTGAGAAGTGAGAAGGGAACATTAGATGTGTAGAAGCCTATGTATGTCTTATAGTTCTTCATTTCATTATTACAATAACATTCTGGAAAAGTAGGATCATAAATAATCCCTCATTGTACAAAACAAATAAAGATGCAGAAAGATGAACTATCTTGCCTGGAGAATAATAGCTATACTGGCAAGCAAGCTGGAAGTCTGCCAGATAATAGTGTTTGCCTCTCCCACTCTCTCAAGATCTCATATAACCAAGGCTAGCTTCAAATCCACTGCCTAGGTAGTAGATGAGGCTGGCCTGAATTCCTGATTTTTTTTTTCCTATATTCCCAGTTCCTGGGATTTTAGATTTGTACCACCATGCCTGGTTTTGATCTGCCCTAATTTATTGATTGATCGTGCATCGGTGTGTGTATATACGTGTATGGTGTATGTGCATGCATGTGTAGGCATATATGGAGATCAGAAGAGGAGGGAAGGGAGAGTGTCCTCCTCTATCCCTCTCCAATTCCTTTGAGGCAGAGTCTCTCCTTGAACCTGGAACTTGCATTTTTTGGTGAGGCCATGAGTTAGCAAATCCTGGTGATTCCTCTTGTTTCTGCCTACCTCGGTGCTAAATACCCAGCTTGTCCTGTGGGTGCTGGGATCTGAACCTTGGTCCTCATGCTTGTGCAGCAAATATTCCTAACTGCTGAGTCATTGCCCCAGCTCCGGATCTGTTTTCCTTGAGATACTGTTTTCAATAGGGCATCTCAATGGAGTCTAAAAGTTTTGGAGGGGGTAGTGCTTTAGTTCCAATGGGGGCAGCTAAACAGGCCCTTTTAAAGGATTGTCTATCTGTAATTTGCACTATAAATGTTTAGATGCATGAGCCACAGGTATTAATGGTCGGCTACACATGGGGTTCCTATGTTCCTTCCTCATCTGTTTGACAGTCCAATGGCGATCACTCGGGAACAGTTCAGAAGAGGCATTTCCTTCACAGTGCACCAAGCAAACCTGTCTGTCCTTGCTGCTCTGGGGCTTCATCTTTTCATATTAAAGTTGTGCTCCATGATGGGTCTCCACCCGTGAGAGAGCTGTCTATCCGGAGCCCTCTCTCCATCCTTCTCCTTAACACTCCCTTTTCTCTGCACCAAGGTTGGCTTGCCTTGCTGGAGCCGCACTGTGATTTTCTGTGATTGGTTTTCATCCTAACACTTCAATTCTTGAACANCCGTAACCCACACAGCAAGACAAGCAACTCCCGAGTCCTCTGGGCAGTGCAATTACTCTGTCTGGCTTTCTTTAATGTATTTTCTGCTTTAAAAAAATTATCTGCCTCAAAGCAAACACACTTTTGCCTATTTCCTTGTGCTGTTGTAAGACCGGTGTCTCATCCTTTGGAACACTCGCCTTAGCCTAGTCAGCAGACTTTATCAGCCTCNTTTTATGCTTCCTCATTCCTGATCCACAGTTCAGCCATGGAAACTTCTAGGTAATTTATAACTTTGTGTATANGTGAACACACATATCTACACGTGCATATTTTTCTTACTAGAGTAGGAGAGAGCCTTGCCACCAGAGGTTATGATGATTTACTTGTTTAGCTTCTAGCCAAAGGCCAGACACATAGTAAATGCTCAATAAATGTCTACCCAGACATGTCCTTATTTCTTTGTCTGAGGGGAGATGCATTAAATTACAGCTCTGTTTGTATGTTTTTACTTTTTATCTTAAATTTGATTTGTGCTTTTCTTTCTACTATTTCCTCTTTAATCTTTCCCATCTCAGTCAATTATCGCTTGTTTTATGGACCTTTGACACAGATATCAGAATAAAGTAATTGATTGAAACAGTATCATTCATTTCTCCCTAGCTCTAGGTCTGAATCTCAGGTGAATATGCCCAATTGCTTTTAATCCCCTGAGGAGAAAATGCATTAAAACTTGCAGAAGGGTGGCATTCACCACCNAGTGAATGCCCTGATCTTTCCTTCCTTTGTCCCTAATAATTATGCAGTGCAGGTGCTGACTGGGGGCATGAACATGCAACATACTGTGAGATTTGCCAATTTCATGGTGCAAAAAACCCCAACAAGGCATGTCAGCATCATTTGAGGTTACTCTGATCCTGATTTTATAGTTCTCAGAACTGAGTAATTGATGTCTTTACACATTATTACCAAGAAGAGGAAATGAACCTCAGTTTCCCTTTTCAAAACCTTAAGAATTACAGTCAAAGACCAGTTTCTCTGGAAATATGTGTTAGGTTTCCTAACAAGTCCAATCAGAGTGGTTAACTGCTTGACTAGTTGAAATGATTGACTTCANCCAAGAGAAAGAGCAAACATGTTTATTTACTACCATGCTCCTCAGAAACCCTAAGTTTAAAAATTCAAGTAATACTTTTATTTTACAAAGAACTAAAAAAGAATGATATATTAATATATATGTAATATATAATCTATACATCATCTATGTATCATCTATCTATCTTAACATTATCATCATCATCATCATCATCTCTTTGTAACAATAATAATCTTTATCCTCTAACAAGTCTACCAATCCATTCAGTGGACTTTACAGAATGTGTCCCCAATGAAGCAAAAGACACAGATTATGAATCTAAAACAACACGTTGCTTTATACAGGGAAAAACATCTATGCTCTTATTTGTATCACTGGCTGCAGAAAACACATTACAAAATACACACTGATGACCACGGGGTGGCCCATGAAATGTTTGTCTCTCTGGATCGATGTAATCTATCACCATTATTAGAAAAAATCATTTCATACAGCTCTTCTCTGCTTCCCATCCAAGTCCCCTCTGATCCCATTATGTGATCTCAGAAATAATATCAAATTATTGGGTAGTGGAAGAAAAAGCTAGCACCATGTAGCAAGAGAAAACAGGCCTTGGAGGCAGGTTGTTTTGGGTCCAGCTATGGTTCTGATAAAACAATAACAATTTGGCTTTTCACTTAAACACCACAATCTGCCTCCTTGCATGTAGAACAGGTGCTAGAATGTCTGTCTCAGCATTCCCAAGAAAACTGGCAGGATTAGCTGTGTGTAGTGATTAGCACAGTCCTTATGGCAAAATAAAATTCCCAGCAAGTGTTGTCTCCTTCTCACTAATGGAAGGCAGAAATAATAACATAATTCAATGTGATGAATTGGAATAATAAGATAAAAATTACACAACTGATGGCTAGCTCATTAGAAGGAGAGATTAATGACTGGAATTAACATGGCTCTGGGCAAGGTTAGTCCTATGTAGAAACGAAGCCCCCTGTGCCTTAAATTAAGTCTCATATTTTACTTTCCAAAAATTTGTATTTGATTTGTATTCAAATAGAAACCAGGAATAACAAATGTATAGGACACAAAGAGCTCTCAAAGCATTAGATATTGGCAAGCTAAACAAGAAAGACCCAGGTCCTTGTGACTACCTATGCATAGAGAATCAAGCTAGGGGGAGGTTCACCTAGTATTCATTTTCCTTTCCCATGTTTACTGAACTATAATTGGTATGCAAATAAATAATAGTTGCTCTACAAACTGATTATTAACATGCAAAGGTAAACTGTATACATAGACATAGTCAACACTTACTAGTTGATGTCATTGGATGCAGGGACATGCTCATGTTCATATTCAATAATAAACCTCTACCACTGCTAAAAGTAGCCTTGTGTGTGTCTCTTTTTCTTTCCCTTTTCCTCCTCTTTTTTCTTTTTGTGGTTAAAAACATTTAAGATGACATCCATGCTCCTAAAATATTTTAAAGTATGCACTATCTAATCAATAGCCATAGACTGATGGTTTACATTCAGTTTCTGGATTTTAATCATCTTGAATATCTGTAACTTAATACTGATGGGACAGTCTCCTCCCTGTGCCTTGGTAATCACTTCCTGTCTTACTTTCGTAGATTACTAGCTATTTTAGATGTTTAATGTCAGAGACATTTTGAGACAATTGTGGATGTTGCCCATTCTCTGTTATTCCTTATTAAAGGAAAACATCTGCCATAAGAAACACTATGCTAAGTGCTCACTCATCAGGAATAACTTAGTTTTCATGCATTTATAAACTGGAAAATACAGGAACTAACCATCTTCTTACTTAACAGTGAAGGCCTAAAGAAGCTGTCTGTTTCATCAAGCTGATGACNTTGGTTCTGGCANTCATAAGACAGGGGTAGAAGAATGCCCATTCCTAGCCATGTTAGTATCATATCCATCTTANTTAAATTTTCTCTTGCTGTGAAGAGACACCATGACCACGGAAACCCTTATAAAGAAAACATTTAACTGGGGTAGCTTGCTTACAGTTTCAGAGGTTCAGTCCGTCATCATCATGACAGGAAGCATGGTGGCATGCCCGTAGATATGGTGCTAGAACTGAGAGTCCTACATCTTGCAGACAACAGGAAGTTGACTGGCAGTCACACTGAGGGAAGCTTGAGCAAAAGAGACCTCAAAGCCTGCCCCCACAGTGACACACTTCCTCCAACAAGGCCACATCTGCTAATAGTGCCACTCCCTTTGGGGGCCTTTTTTTTCAAACCACCACAATGCCTTAGGTGCTGGCTCACTGGAAAGCTTTGATCTTAACCTGAAAATNAATTCAGCATATGTGCTCTATTCCTTTTGAGGTGGCTATTATCAAGGTAAATGAAGAGTGCGTTCACAGGTGACATGGGGGCCGGCCTTGCTTCTCCCTTGTTGAACTGTCTGAACCAAGTTGCAATTACACCTGGGCTCCAGAGAGGAAGAGGGAGCTCNTCCCCATGGTGATCTGTTTCTGTTTGCTNCCTATCCAGGGCAGGGTGTAGTACAGAAATCCTTGAGGCGATTTTGATCATAAACAATTTCTGAAGAATTAAGAACAAAGTTGCAAGAAATGTATTTAAGCACGCATGCTTTGGTTCTTTAAATGAACAGAGCATTGATTCCTCCAAGGAGGGGTGTNGGGAGAAAGAAAGAAAAAAGAAAAAAAATGACTGGCTGTGCCTCAATAGTTTCTTTGGNTTTGATTTTAGTACAATCATGACACATCTTTATTTGGATGGTTTTAAAAGTTTAAATGACTTGTTTTCAAGCGCACAAAAGATAACAAGTCTCCAAAATTGTCCTTGTAAATCAATATTGCACTGGGTTCATATATGTAGTTTTACAAAGAAAGAAAAGCAATGAAAGGCAAGCAGCCCAACACTGTGTCTTTCTGCTTCCTATGGACAATCTGGGAAGATAAGATCAGTGGCATTGCCTTAGACTTGATTAGGTTCTTTTTCTAAGAATCTTGGTAAATGTGCTGCTTGTGTTTGTGATGCAAGGAAAATGTTGCTACCCAAGAAAGCACAAGGTCATTCCTTCATTCCTCCAATTACATTTGCTCTGACATTTAACCTTTTTAACAATTTCATAATGGTGGCATCGAGTTTGACAGTTTTTTGTTCATTCTGCCTTTCCCCCTTATACTGTTTCAAGCTACATTTTCTTTAAAATGTAAGACTATACTTTTTATTCTACAATTTGAAATATAATGTGGGGAGTAGCAATCAGGCTCAGCATAGTTATCCAGAAGCATTAGAAATTTAATGTTCTGATTGCTATATATTATGTAAAAGTTGTGGATGAATCCTATTGCAGANTATGAAAACCATCATTTTTAGTCCCACTGGAGTTTTCTGAGGAGAGAGTTTAGCTAGTACTGTTATTCTCCACAAAGGTCAAGTCCTGCTGTCAGTTAAGGAGGTTGCATGGATTGGTTTGCAGTGGCCGAGTCAGAAGCCAGATGTGACATTGAAAGACAGAATCTGAAGCTGAGAGACTGAGAACAGTGTCTTTTCATAGCCAGATGGTCAAATGACCAGCCTCAGCTGACGCACACAGCCTTTGTCTCTCATTCCATGCCATTCTTATGACTTCTGCAAGAGCCCATTGAAGCCTCAGAGATGAGAGACCATACTGAACAGCCACTGCTNGAGTATCTTCATAAATACCAGATGGTGGTACTTAGGCTTTGAACTGGTGTCCAGAGGCAATTTTAAAACACATTTTGTATGAAATTAAACATTTGGGAGTTCTAGTATGCCTTCTCCTAAGGAAGTTCCTGAATGGTGTGAACTAGGTGATTTGGAGGACTTTGGTACACATTGAAAAGTTACTGTTCCATCATTTTCTCTCTGCCAATAATACTTGTAAATATCTCAGACTGCATCTGGAATAACAGGAAGAAATGAAGGTATTAAATAAGCAGTAAATGAAATGAACAAAACTGCAGGGCAGAGACCAGAGACAAGACACAAAAAGCATCCCCTGGAGGCTAGGGAAAACTCTCAAAAGCAGACTAAAAGAATAACTCACTCTCGAGTATCAAAGACCGAGTGAGGTGAAATGAAATGGACCAATATACTTGTGATATGAGATGCTGGTGGTATGTGAGAGTGGTTACTATTAGCAACGATGACAGATGTAGATTGTTCTTTTTAATATATATTTATCAGTAGAGTTTGTAAACAAAAAGACAAAGTCTATCAATCCAGGGTAAAAAATGTCTGTCTACAAAGAGATCACTGGGCAAGGTTGAGCCCAGTGCTCTGTACATGAGTCACAAAAGCATAGCTGCACATCTCTGAGTCTTATTTCCATTTTTATTAAATTTCTTCCTTGCCCCAAACCTTTGAATTTCTTTAGGATTGTCGTTATTTCATTTCAGCTCTGTGAATCAATGCTAATTTGGCTGTCTGGGTGCGACGACACATGCTGTTTTTCATCTTCCCTCGCCTGTTTTCTGACTGTAATGTTTTGAGATATCTGTGNATAGTTGAATCTCATTGATCCGATTTATTTTAAAATATCTCTGACTTAAATAAAAATACAAGGAGGTTTCTTTTTTGAGGCATTGAGGAGAGACAACCAGACTATCTGGAGGAGATTTGATGTCCAGCATTGGCCACTTGCTGTTTATAGGTTTCAAAGTTACCTCATCTTTAAAACTAGAAAGTTTCCTTATCTGTCACATGAAGAGATTGCAGCTGATAATCATGGTGGTCCCCCCAGAGCTAGCAATTTTACTCTTTGAGATGAAAATCAATATCAGCTTGTCAGTCTTTTTTGACAGTGCAAAAAAAAAAATAGTCAGGTACCTGTGGCATTATTTAGAGGAGAGTGGAGTTTTAAATTTGCATGAGATCTTACAGGGATTCTTTCCTCCCTTATGTTGATATTTGGGGAAAATGACACCCAGTGAGATGAAATGACCCATGACACAACCATACGGTAGTAGATATGGCTGTTTTCTAAATAGCATACTTATAAAGAGTGCTCTGTGTTTCTGGAGAAACAACAANAGTGTTTGATCAATATCACAATTGTATTATAGGAGTTTTGGAAGGCNATACAGAGTGGGGACAGTGGTCCACATCTTACCCCTCATTTCACTTACCTAATTTCAACCCAGGACAATCAAGTCCAAAAGTAGTAAATAAGAAATTCCAGAAATAATTCATAACCATCAAATTGT
>LZPO01017914.1:44797-55361 GCA_001675575.1 Neotoma lepida | reverse complement strand
TAAATACCACATTAGTCTCGGAAGGTCCCCAGAGTTTAGTGATGAGATATTTTAAAAAGTTACATAAAGTCAAACCACAGAAAGGAGGATTAAACTATTCATAATTATCATGCAAAAATTGGGCCCTATATACATGTAGATTGCCTTGCTCTGAGAAGGACCTGGATTGCCCAGTTCCATGACTTCATTGATTCTGTCAGGGGAGCCTTTTTTAGTGGCAGACACCTTAATGGCTTTTAATTGTCTGACTCATGCTAACAAATTGATGTAAGACAAGAGAAAATTTAAAGATGAAAGGAGTAGCCAAGCAAAGATACTGGAGAAAAAGAGTCNTTGCTCATGGGCTTATTCCTGAGAGAGAGGCTGCAAGGTGGGGGAACAGTCATGGCATGGGGGGGTGGCTTGGCTTTTGTATCCATAGGGCCAGAGGCACAGATGCTTCCCCCTCATCTTCCAAAGGTTTAGTATAGCCAGAAACATAAATAGTTTGTAACTGTCTTATGTACTCACTGCCCATAGAGATTTTAAATCTCCTCCCTGCTCCCCTGTGCTAGTCACTTGCTTGCCTCATACAAGCTAGTCAAGAGAAGCTACAACATCAGAATAAGTCGTGTTTAAATTTCAGGAATAGACATTTTATAATTCAGACACATGTGAAATTAAAGAGAAAGCAGGACTAAAAGGAAANGGAGAAAAAGTTTTAAAATCAAAAGATCAGAGTCAGGTTCCATTCTGGAGAGCGTAAATAATTCTGAGGAGAGGCAGGGGGTTGTAGAGGATCTTATCCCAATCTTGGTTAGGCAGAGATACCTGTGATCAGCCATCTCTGTCTCTCCCTCAGGCAGAGCAGCTGGCAATGGGTGTCCACCTACTTTTCTTCAGGACATGAATCTTGGCACCCTGTCTACCACCACCTANCCTTCCTGAGCCAGGCAAAGGAAGAGAGAGGCTGCAGCTGACAGCCCTCTATCCAAACTGGCTAGTTTAGCTGGCTGTCAGCTACTGACAACAGAATGAAACGGAACTAGACGACATTGAGAGGAATGATTTGTGGTAAGATAGGAAGAGTGTGTTTCCTCACTGCCTGGGTGGCAGTCCAATATGGTAATTGTGGTCTTGGTTGGAGTTGAATGTTTCCAGGTTCTTGGCCCCATTCCATATCTTGNAACGTTAAATAAGGTTCATAGAGATATGCAAACATAGCAAGATGTCTTTATTGGGGCCAAGNAGTAGTACAGATTAGGGAGGAATACACTGTCAAAACTGACAGTGGGCCACATGCATGAGGGTGTTCAAGGGCCCTGATTATATGTTGGGATTCCTTTTATGTGGTTCAAAACAAGTAGGAGATNGGTTGCTGAGGGGTCTGACTTTCTATTTTGATTGATAGATGAGGTTATAATAGGATCATTTTCTTACTGCATATGTCCCTTTCCATTGTGCGTCTCATTTTAATCATATGCTCTAGGCATAAGATGTTAAATAGTTGAGTCTCCCTAGAAGTTGGAGCACAGTTTGCTGCATAGGCATGCAAAACCATTTCAGTCCAGATCAGGATCTCTATTCTTCACACCTAGTAGACTGAGTTATANTTNAATAGAAANTGTCAAAATTTGATCATGGTTGGGGAACCAAGTCTGTTGTTTAGAGAGGGTTTTATGTGTACCCTGAAACATACGGGGATCTGAAGTNNCTGGGTTCNTTGCTTAGAGAGGAGTGTGTATGCATCGTATATGAAGATAAGGNTTCAAGACTGCTCTGCCAAGTGCATTGCTAGAAAACCCAAACCAAGCAGAGTTCTAGGTTTCTGAACTACTTCCTATGCNGGCTCACCTNAGNCTTTTCACTTTCATCTATTGATTNTATTACAGTGCTCTTTCCTAAAATTCACAAGGACAAACATATTTTAGTAATACCATATTCAATTTTATTTCACATACTNCTGGATCTNGTATATGTAATATGTGCATAGTCTTTATGGCTTTCCTACNAAAATGATGATGTTGGCCTTACTATGTAAATATACACTTTTCCCAGACTAANTTTCATTGTAAAAGCATACGACCTTGACCAGTGAAGATAGAACTTCAAAAAGGACAGTTGTGTAAACNACATATTTCTGTCTTGTTAGAATGATACCTATGCATATATGAGGCTAAGGCTGGTAAGGAAAGATGAGGTTGGAGAATTTTTAGTTTATATTGTCCTAAAAGTAAATAAATCTGACCACCTTGCTTTCATAGTCTCAAAAAAAAAACTGAACAAACAAACAAAAAAACCCTGTTCTTTACATCATCTACTTGCCCACCATTGATTTACTTCCTGCACTGATCACAAAGAAATAGAAGAATCATTTATTTGATGCACTTTTCAGATTTTTGTCTAACGGCAAGAACATTGGCAAGGTAGCATAATGAAGCTAGGTTTTGGAGTCACGCAGAAGGGGGTCAGAATTTAATTTCCCAACTTCCTGCCTCCATAGTTTCAGTTCATTTTTGTTTGTAGAAATGCGGAGNTCTCGGCTGGAGGAGTGTCTTAGCCGCTTGTCTCATTGATGTAATAAAATACCCAAGAAAAGCAACTTAGGGAAGGAAGCATTTTATTTGGTTTACAGTTCCAAGGTGCAGTCCATCATGTGTGGGAAGACATGGTGACAGGGACATTAGGCTGCTGGTCACATTGCATCCATGGACAAGAAGCAGAAAGCATCTTCAGCTAGNACTCAACTCACTTTGTGCTTTCTATTCAGTCCAGGAACTCAGCCCGCAGAGTGATGTCCATAGGTAAAGTGGGCCTCCTTCCCTCACTTACCCTAGATCATCACTTCAGGCATAGTCAAAGGCTTGTCTTCCAGGAGATTGACTATCATAGGGAGGACTATACTATCTGTATACACACAGAGTGTACACACAGAGTGCTCAGGACAGTGCTGGTCACAGAATAAGGAACCTATAGTTATGTCANTTTTCTCCTTCTGAGTATCCCCAGAGGTGAGAGTTAGAGCCCCACAGGATCCCATCAGGTCCCCTCCCACCCCCTCTCCAGGGAATTGGAAACATTTCTAAGCTTTTCTCATTTCTTTGCTTCCAACCTTGACTATTATACCTCTTTCCCCAAGTGACACAGCTGAAGGATGTCTGGGCTATACTATTATGTCTGTGGCCCTGCAGTGTTTGTCCCAGTCCTTGAGCTGATGGGGCAGGAAGGACTCTTGACACTCCAGGAAGCACCGGGAGCCCTGTTCCATGTGTGCTTAGTAGAACAGCCTTTGAGGCTGTACGAGGGGAGGAAGTTCTATTGGACATTTCCTCAGATAGTCATGGTCTCACTCATAGCAGATCTATATCTAAACCAGCACAGGGTAGATCTCCAAAAATAGCCTGTGTTTTTTTTCTTTCCCTTTATGCAAACTCATTTATACCAAATCCCACATGCTTAGTGAATACTTGAGGACTAGCGAGTCTATGAGATGCCTGCACATCATTGCATGTTGTCAGTTGGCAGCTGGAAACCTCTCCTCCTTCTCTTCCTGCACAGCTGTTCCCTCTGTGTGTGGCAGCCCACCCAGCTGGCCCAGGACAGAGAGCCTTCTCCTCTGTCGGGTGCAGAGCTAGAGAGGGTGGCGTCTAAGTTTGTTAGCCCTAGATAGTACTGCTGGTCTGCAGACCAAAGACCAGGGGTGGAGTGACTCCCCTCCNTCTGAGACAAAGAAAGGATTCTACTGAGAGATGATGATAGCCAATATTCTTCCATTTCGGCTCTGGAAAAGTTATTAGTTCCAGGACTTAGTCCAGAGGGAATAGCTCAGTGTCCAGAAACAAGTTGGGAGGGGTGGTCATGGAGCAGAAGTGTGAGATGATTTCTGGTGTTGAGAATCAGCCATGTTTTATTCTGGTCATGAAACTGCCCACCCCCAAAAGAGTCTACTTTTGGGCTTGCCTTCACATCTATGTGGCAACATTCCTTCTTAATTCTTGTTTGAAAAATAAAGTTATTGATACTTTTAAATTATTGTTGATACAGTATTTTCCTGTGGCGTCATAAAAAATAGCTACAGATATGATGGCTTTCCGACAACAAAAATGTATTTTCTCATAGTTTTGGAGTCCAGAAGCCTGAATTCCAGGTGTGCATAAGGCTGTGCTCCTTCTAGATGTACAAGTGATGAGTATTTCCCTGTCCCTGAATCTTGTGAGCTGCTGGCACTTCCTGACTTCTAGTTGATTTGTCCAAATCCACTTCCATCTTCTCATTGCCTCGTGTGTGTGTGTGTGTGTGTGTGTGTGTGTGTGTGTGTGTATGCCTTATAAGAGATGTATGATAGGGCTAGGGATGTAGCCTAGTTGGTAGAATGCCTGCCTAGCATGTCAGAAGTCTTGAGTTAAATCCTCAACACTGTATAAAACTGACCATAGTGGCACACTTGCAGGGTGGAGATATGAGAATGAATGGTTCAAATTCATTCTTTGCTACATAGTGGGTTCAAAGCCAGTCAGAGCTTCGTTGAGATTCTATCTCAAAAACAAAACAAAACAAAACAAAACAAAACAAAACAAAACAAAACAATCAACCAGTGAACAAAACATAACAACAAACGTGTAGTGTAGGATGACGTTTAGGGAGCTGATAGGTTAAGCCCCGGCCGGCTTTCCAGGCCAATGTCTTTAACTTAATGACACCTACAAAGTCCAGATTCTCAAACAAAGTAACACTATTTACGTAGTCCAGGAACTAGAACCTGGTGTCTTTTGGGCCACCAGCCAGGCAGTCTGTCCAATGATGGCAGGAAATACTGTCACAAGACAGTAAATGATGCTCATGACCATAAATATAGTACATTTGANGAAAACAGTAAGTCAAGTTAAACTGTCTCCTAAGGTAAATATCAAAGATGTATTTAAGGGCAGGAAAAAAATAAATTTGTGAATGGAAGTCGTGAGGGATGGCAGCAAGCAGACAGAAGCCAAGAGACTGGATCCTGAGAGCTAGAGCAGTCAAGTAATTCCCATTGCTAAGGAAACCACTTCACGACTTCCTGTGTCTGCCTCAGCTCTGAACAGCTGCTTTGCTTTTAGCTTGGCTTCCCTGAAGGACTTTAATTTCTAGGTGAAGAAAAATCAGAGCTGGCAAGTTAGAATGGAAGGGAAAAAATGANGGTCATGCAACACAACACAGAAACAAGTGATTTAAGGTGATTGGTAATGTGAATGTTTTTAAAGAGAAGGCCTCTACTCCTTTTCCTTCCCAGAAGTCCGCTGAGGACAGGGACACAGTTATTGAAGTGATTTCTCAAGTCCGGTGCTTTTAGGTTTTGTGTAATGGCAAATTGTAAACCAATGATGCCAGTTCGTTTTCATGACTCAGAAGTGTCCTAATANCTNATATGGGTTGACTTTCTCTCCTTTTGTTGACTACTATTCAAAATGAATGTNATTCTGGACCCCTCAGTGTGCCTTCGAAGGAGTGAGAGGGGCACCTCCAGTTTAGCAAGAGCTTGCACTCTCTGGAGGAATGTAGTTTTAGCATGGGCTTTGTCATGAAGAGTTCTACCAGGAGAATCTTCTCCTCCATTCTCTTTCTTCAGTGTCCTCCTCATTTGCATAGCAGAAGGCTTGTGTCCATCAGGTTTCCTCTTCCTCCACTTCCTCCAATGCTATGACTTTCTCTTTTCTTTCTTTTTTTTTCCCCAAAGAATTCACTTGTACCTTAAAAAAATATGTCTTACTGTTGTTTGAACCTTAGACGGTCTTTTAATAAAAATCCCAGAGCCAGATATCAGGGTGAAAGCTGAAAGATTAGAGAAGGAGACCAGCCAGCCACTAGTTCTTACCTCTATGAAATCCTTAGCCTAAAGAGAGTGAGTTCCTTTTTCCTCACGCCTTATACACCTCTTTCTGCGCCGCTGCCATATTACTTCCTGGGATTAAAGGCATGTGTGCTTCCCAAGCAAAGGCATGAGATCTCAAGTGTTGGGATTAAAGGTGTGTGCTATCACTGCCTGGCTCTGTCTCTAATCTAAGGGCTGGCTCTGTCCTCTGATCCTTAGGCAAGTTTATTAGGGTACACAATANATCACCACATTTTACAAACTAGGGACCGTTTATAGAAACCANGCATTATGTGCTACTTACAGGTGTCATTGNACCAAGGAAATAACAGACTGAAATCTAGAGTAACTTTATCTTTCATCAAGGGAAAATTCAAGACACTGCATGGAGAACAATAACCAAGTGANACTCTGNAGCAGCCTTCACTTGTCTCTGGATCGGCAGTGTGCAGTTGAGAGAGCAGTGTTGACACAGCCTGCTACCCAGTGTGACAGCCACCTGCTGCCAATTGCCACAAGAGTGTGGCNGTGACCAGGGAACAGAATTTCCTCTTTNGTTTGACTTTACCTAAATTTANGATCGACACAGATTGCAAGTGGACATTATTGTTGGAGCCTCTAGATGAGCCATAGCAATATCGTCCTATTTATTCTTCTTTTCATAATATTGTCAGCTTTGTTGATGTTCTTTAACCTACTGAGGGCCACATAGGAGAAAGGATCCCTTCTTAACAACCAAGACACTCAAAGTGCATGCAGAAAGTGACCTAGGCTCAGGCCATGTATGTATTACTGGTCATTACTGGTCATTATTCAGATATTAAATAATATATATATATATATATGTGTGTGTGTCACAAGATAATAGAGGTGATGTTTTTATTTATGTTAAAAATTCAGAACCCCTGATGTTGATGTGCAATCAATATATCGTGGGATCAAACTTGGCATTTTAGTATCTCAAGTTTGTCCTTGTCCTTTTACCTACATGTCATAATCCTTAGGTGAGAGACAGACAGGCTGGGCACAAAGCCTTCACCCTTGTTCTTGGGTGCAGGGAGAGGAGGGCTAGTTGCTGGAATTTGCAAACTCTGCCAGCATCTATTGAAAGTTCAGAAGGAAACCAGTCAATATCACTTGGGGTGGTCTCTGCCTCTCTGTTGACCAGCTGTCCCTTCCCAGGCCACTAGAAGTTGCTAGTGTTTCTGGAATGTTATTCTCCTCTGCTGCTGTCTTGGTCCTCTTATTCTATTGTTCATATGTGGAGCTGATGATCTACCAAGACTGTCAGCTCCTAGAGGATTATGTTCCCCTCNGCTCATCACTTAAGTACCAACCCAATAGCACAAACCTCTCGACCCTGGGTGCCTCACAGCTTCCTNTCCTTGCCCTGAGGGAAGGGAGCTCCAAGTTGCAGCAAGAAGAACGTTTTATTCTTTTATCACTGACATCCGTTGAATGATCATATCCAAATGACTTGGAAACATTCTTAGTAGTTTGCAGATTGAGAGTGAGGAGAAGACAGGATGAATCTCATGTTCAACGCAGAGTGCAGCTGCTTCTGAGACCCTCCAGTCTGGAAGAGGGGGCAGCCCACCTAGGACAGAGGACTCAGAGGGATTGTGTAGCCCCCATCTAGCTTCCCAAACCACGCTGCTGTTCACCAGTGGCAAGTCTGAATTCCCCAATCTGGACTGAGTGACTGATCACATCCATTCTCTAGCCATTTTGAGTGTTCATTGTGAACTCACCCTGTGCTGCTTGTTTCAAATTGTGAATGTAATGCTGAGGGTAGGGAATAAAAAAGAACTAAAGTGTTCTGAACTCAACTTACACATTTTTTTTCTTCCTGTGGGTCACTCCAGGTATCTGCCCCCCTCCCACGCCTATCCCCTAAATGCTCAGTATTGAAACCTTCTACTACTTCCTTTCCTCTGTGCTGAGATGTTGAGGAGCCTCGATACATAGTAGGGTGCTAGAGCTTCAGCAATTAGCTGCTGGCTCCCACTTGGGGATTAATAAGGGAGGTGAAAATGAAGGTTAATTGCTACTTCANGGAACAATTCTGAAGATAATTAATGAAAGCATTTTTCCTTGAGAAACAGGAGATTACCAATTAATTTTGTGAAAAACTTGAAGAGACTGTCTTATTATGCCTGGATCTGTTTTTCCAAGTAATGGAAGATAATTAACATGTATCACTCAGAATTTGTATAAGGAAGAAAATTATAATAATCAGAATATGATGTTAAAACCCATGTAAGTTAGGAGAAAGTTTACAGTAAAGAAAAAATGTTCATTTCCAGTTGTTGCTATAATGTTGAGCTGCAAAATCCAATTAAATTCAGCTTTCAATGTTATAGTATATGTCCATGCATGCATATATAAATAAAATATACATGTGGCTTAATATGTATGTACAGCTGTGTGTATATATATATGTGCACATGTTATATACATACACATAGACACAGACGCACACATATACACACAAGCACCTGCACACATATGGTTAGTCACTTGGATATGTATAATGCATGTATATATATGTATGTATATGCTCTTATTATTGAGCGACAACATGGGATACAGAGCAGTGTACCTAGTATGTTCACATTTATATTTCAAAAATAAGATAGCAAACACAAGTATATATTCAATCACTTTGCTATTATTTTACAACTTAAGTAGAATCTTTGATATGTTTGGAATTTCACACACATGTGAAAGCATGTTTGGTTTTGACTTTTTTTCTACATTATTATAGTCTCACTGTTAAGTTTGAGTGCTTTCTTCTTTTGTCTGGGCTTCTGCCTTTATTATTCAATGAATCCCCATATCTGCTTGGGTCCTTTGCTTGTAAGAATGAGATGGCTGTCTCCTGTTGCCCTGGTTGCATCGTCTGACTTACTAGATTACATACCACTTAAGAGATGTGGTTTCTCTTGTTCATGACAAGAAGGGTTAGTGTATGATTTTGACNTTTTGTCAGATTTTTAGTGGTTTCTAGCAAGGTTCTGAGGCTCATCTGGCCAGACAACATCCACATTACTGCTAAAGGGATAACAGTGAAGGCCTGACTGTAGCATGTTCATAATAGAGTTTAGCAGAGCCCAGCTCATGCATGTTTCTCTAGGGGATAAGAAGAGGGTGGAAATACACCAGTCATCTTCCTGGGTATTCCTGCTCATCCTCTGTGATATTTATAGTGATAGCCCAATCCTCCTGATACATTATTTGGAGTAAGGTTAGGGCTATCTTACTGTAGTACTGTGATTGTATAAATGCNAGGATTAGAGTCAGTCTTCCTCTTATTCCTTTTGTCATATTTTTCTAAGATACGTTCCACGTTCCCAGATTGAGCTCATTAAAAAAAAATCTTACAGACTAGATGTTTATTCCCTCTGTGTATGAAAGCTNAAGGGTTTGAGACTGAGGATTGTTGGGAGAAAAACAAGAACACGAATCTGATGCTGTCTTATACCTTGAGAGTCATAAAGAGGGGGANGCTATGTTGGGGGATACTTGGTTGTCTGAAAATAACAGCAAAGATATAGGTGTCTGGGGACCAGATGTGTCCTCTGAGTGGAATACAGCATGAGGTTATCTGGAAGAGGGTCTCACTGGAGCACTGTTGTCTGGGGTGAAGATACGCCTATAGAGACAGTGAGATTGCCAGNATCCAAGATGGAAGAAGTGGTCTTAAATTGCCCTTGAGAGAAAGGCACTGTTATTAAGANGGTGTGTGCATATTGGAGGCTTCCTGTCTTTCCATCCCAAGTCCATTTGCATTTTGTCAGTCTTGGGGACCTGGAAGNCTCTGAGTATCAGAGGAAAATGGTGCAGCTTTGTGGTGTTTGGATAGCTGCATTTAGGCACTGCTGCTCTTGCCAGCTGTTCTTATGTGGGACATTCTTGTCAGCACCCATAGAACTCTCTGGTAGCGAGAGGGAGGGCACTGCTCTTCAGTGAGNGAAAAGACACTACTCTCGAATGCTTTCTGTTGGATAACAGGACATTATAAGTGGAAAACCTCCCTTATCCCACAAGAACTGTCACTGGTAAACANGTAAGCTCAGGGTTGGAAATTTCAAAACACTGGCAACAGGGATATACAAATCTGTAGTGTTTCAAAATTTGATTGATTTGTCAATCATTAAGAACTATATTACAAACCCATATGTTGATGGATTTTTAAATTAGCATTGCATTTTGGTAATACAAATAACTACCCAGACCACAGAAACTCAAGTGGAAAGAAAATGATTTTTACAGAAAAAAAATTTTAGAGAAACAATAAAAACAATGATAGTATAGTTTTAATGTAAATGAGAGAAATAATGAAAAATTTAAAATCTCTTTACAAATTTAGCTAAGATGGGACATCAAAACCTAAAAAAAACTATAGTCCAACATAATGGAACTTAATGGAAAAGTGATGAATACTAGAAAATATTATGTCAATATGCAGGTAAATATCAAACACTAATGCATCAATTGTAGATCTGATGGGTAGAACAATGTTAGGAAACCAATTTGTGTAATTCCTATTAATAGTNAAAGTAAAAAACTGGAGATACATATGAAGATTTATTAAATATATATTTACTTGTAGTAATCCAGACTCTTATTGTGTTAAGTTGTGCAAATCTATTTTCATGCTTGCTTTGCTTTTGATTAAATAGACTAAGCTTAAAGGGGTATGAGTAGCAAACATTTCTTTGTTGTGCTCAACAT
>LZPO01017913.1:39782-49924 GCA_001675575.1 Neotoma lepida | reverse complement strand
ACACGCACACACACACACACACACACACACACACACACACGCACACACACACATGGGAGAGAGAGAGAGATTCTATCAGTTCTTTTTCTCCAGAAAATCCTTACTAATATATATACCTAGAAAGGAAGTTTTTTTAAACTCACCTACTTAGTAATCAATATAAATATTAATATATTCAAATTAGGTCTCAGTATATATTAATATTGGCACAGATAATAAGAAAATTCATATTTTCCAAAAGATATACTTAGAGTATAGAGAGAGAAGGGAGGAAAGATAATGGGAGACAGACAGACAGACAGAGAGTCAGCAATTTTTCCAGTAGTGAATCTCATTTTCAGTTACTGTTCTTCTGCCACTTTCTTGCTTGGAATAAGACATCTGATTCTGCTTTGTGTGAGAGCTTAAGTTGACTAGAAGGGCCTAAACTTGAAAACACACCTTGTTTTGACAAAGAAAACTACTCTTTGTAATTTTGTCACACAATTTCCATGATCGGAATTTAGGGAGGCCTGAAGTCATTTGCTGTAACTAGCATTATTTGATCTTTTAAACTGCAGCACTGCAAAGCTGAAAATAATCAGTCAGGTAAAATTCACATTGATTTTTTTATTCCTTCAATGAAATTCATTGTGTAGTAGCATATGTTTAAGAGAATGTGTGAGTTTTATTGCAGGTCAGAAAGCTACAGTTCTAATCCATGCTTTGCACTGCAAACAGCATAGAAAGGCCACTAGAAGACTGCTGAGATGGAGGGGGAAGGTTTCAGTGTACAACTCATATTCCAGTGTGCTACATGCACAACAATAGAGTAATAAAAATGAAAACATTCCATGTGGATAGAGACAACCTTCCTTACAGGGCCCTTACTGTTTTATTTAGAGGCTGTTGGTCACATTCTCACTAGCCAGAATGACTGAGTAATGGCGCTTTGTGAAGTGCATAAACCATTTGTAAACTCAAGGGGAATATCAAATATTTTTCACTTGCCAAGAAGTTAATCAGTCAACCACAGATCCTTACTCAATGCAATTTATTGAACACCTGCCACATTAGAAGTGCTGTAACCAGCCAGGTGGTGAACTGAAATGGCAGCACTGCCCTCAAGGTGCACATAATCAGAAGAGAGTAAAGAGGACGCTAACTAAACGTCACGAAGGCCTCCCACTTTATAGCACCTCACATACTTTTGCAAAGGATGATTGAAGCATGCCTTACACATAACGAGATGTCTACCAACAAGCCTGTTTATACATTGATCAGCTATAAACACTTGGTATAGATGATCAGATCAGTCAGAATTACCTGTACATGTGTGAGAGAATGTGTAAGCATCCAGAAACAGCCTACCTTTTCTTATTGGGATACTTTAGGGAAGAAATAAGATTTCTGAAGGAATGGTTAAGAAACAAAGAGGAGCCTTTATAATTAGTACAGAATGCTGAATGGTGTGTTTGGAGAATGAGTGCTGTGTCAAATTATAACAATCAAGTAATGAATAGTTAATCTTCCATTTCAAAGTACCGACTTGTGGCAAGAGATGGCTCAGTAGTTAAGTGTAATATTCTTTCAGAGGACTGGGGTTCAATTTTTAGCAGTCACATGGTGGCTCACAACCATCTATAACCCCAATTTTAATGGATGCCTTCTAACTACCGCAGGCATTAGGTATGCACATGATGCACATACATACTTACAGGTAAGGCATTTATATACATAAAAATTAAATATAAAAATTTGAAACATCAACTTAATTGTAAAGTAATCCAGAACAATTAGTTTAAAGAATTCGAGCAGGCAGATGTATTAATAACTATTTACTTGAAAAAGTCTCTTTCGCCTTCTGCCTATGGGACAAGTGACTAGCAAGCAGACTAGCTTTGTACTGGGAGGTATGAGAATAAATCTATTTCTTGCTGCAGGGAGAGGTCTACATATGTTGGTAGAAATAGATTGAAGTAGTACTGGGTTTTATCACAGTCAATGGTACTAGGCATGAGTTGTGATAGCTTACATAAGAGTAGGATTCTTACCATTCTATACTCAGTCAGCAGTGGGGAGGGTAATTTTTCTAAAAAAAATTTGAGATTAAAGTATAGTTACATGATTACCCCTTCCTTTCCTCCCTTCAAACCCTCCCATGTACAACCAGTTCCCTTGCTCACTTTCAGACTCCTGGCCTCTTTTTCTTTAATTGTTATTACATACATGTGTGCATTCCTATTTGTTAACTGTTGTTTAATTCCTAAATAGAACCTGCTCAGTCTGTGCAATGTTACCTGTGTGTATATGTTTTCAGGCTGACCATTTGGATAACCAACTGTTTTGCTTCTTCCTTCAGGGAAGACTGTTTCCCCCAATCTCAGCATTCCTTATTTGCCTGTAGTTCTTTCTCTAACACTGAGNTCTTGTGAGGGAAAGGAAAGATGCAAAGGGCCAATTCATTCTAGAAGACTAAGTGTGGAGAAATAAAATAAGTCACTACTCATCTTAAGTGTCAACTCAGATGGTAAGGTTTTAATATAACACAAAAATTTTTAGACACTCACATGTTACTTTTCCTAGGAAAACATAAAGAAACACCTGTCACTCCAGGTAGAGAGGACACTGAAAGACTGAAGGATTCAATCAAAGTCCATTTTAGTGAACCAACATATTAACTGAGTTTGTTCACAGGATCATGGATGATACAAAATCAGCTACAGTACTGGGGAATCCCCAGGGGAAATTGTAAGTATCTTTATCACTGAAGAGTCTTTTTTGCAGCACAATGACTGACTCAAGAAGGCAATTATCATCTTCAATACATAAAAACAACTGCATGACACTGTATCCTTCCCTCCAACTCTTAGGTCTATTTTTCCTCCCACTTCTTCTGCAATGTACCCTGAACCACGAAAGAAGAGATATAGCCTCCAAGGGAGAGAAGAGAAGGGGCCTGTGTATGTGCCCCTCAAGTCTTAAACTATCTCAGAGGCCATGCCCTAGAGGCTGGTACCTCAAGGTCATAGGCGGAACAGGTACCCACTACATAGATATATTAGTTTCTTTTATCTCACTTAGGGGTGAGCATTGTTCTATTAGTACCATAGCAACAGTATAGATCACATTACCCAGTGATTATTCTAAGCAGTTCTCCCAGTTGTATATCTTGGTAGTAATGACACTCGGTAAAATGTTTTCTTCCTTTATGGCTGATGGCAGTAGTAATATATTGGCATAAACACAAATGCTTAAAAAGACATTTGGCAAGCATATCAAGTCTATTTAACAAAGTAATAAAAGGAATAAAATAAAAGGAGCTTCCTGGCTGGGGCCTATGCTTTCCCTAGTCACAGATTTCAGCTCAAACTTGTAGTACCAAGCATTGAATTGCTCCTATGTAGTGGCCCCTAAAACCAGTCATAAAATAGTTGGTTGCACTCAAGACATTCACCTCACTGTTGCACCCATAAGAACAACTTGTCTGGGATGTTGATAGTGTAACATATATGGTCCATAGCCAAGAAGGAACATTTGTAATAATATTCCCTAGCAGCCTGCATAGCACTGTTGAATACTATGAGTCAACAGGAGGGAATTTTCCACCTCAGTCCCAGTTTGATTTCTCAGTGTTGTGCAACCAAAGAAGTGGTGTCTTCAGTAACAGGGACTTACTATCTTACTTCTACATAATCAACAGTAGTACTGAAAGCCTGTATTGTGCAGAGGTTTCAGAAGTTTTCCAAGCTAATAACGAAATAACCTCATAGGAAGTTAGCCCACCACTTACACTGGGATTTATATCCGAAAATCTTATGGCCTAGAGTAGCGTTGCTTCTACCCACTGAGTGATTTTACTCGAGCTCCTTACTCATGTTTGCCTTCTTCTAGATGCTTCAACAAACCCACAAGACACTCAAGGATTACGTTTTTATAATGTAACCTTTTTGCATATGGTTGCCAAGATCTCTGAACTTTCACTGCCATCTACTCCAAACAAGTGTGAAATAGTTTTAGGACTAAGTAATCAAGAAACTAAAAAATTCTTAGCAAATCAGTACAGTATTTTTCCATCAAAAAGCAATATTGCATGCAGTGTCATGGATGGGGGTTATCTCCCTATATAGCCCTCTAAATTCTACCAGGTCCTTTCATAAACTATTCTCCTCCTTTACTACCTGCACCACGCTGTTGAAAGGGCCTTGGACAGAACAATTAAGCTTGCAAGTTTGCAGATTCCCATTTTGCTGAACCATGAATACCATCCCTAGAGTCTGTAGCATATCTACTCTTGGGATAATTTCTTTGAGAGGAGAAATATATAGCGTGTACTCTCTGAACACATACTTGTACATTGATGGGATGACCTTAGTCCTTTCATTCTTACTACGTTATCTCCATATCTACCCACTACTACCCGTTACCCTAGCATTTTTGGAGGTTTTTTTAATTCAAAGTAACTTTGACTACAGCATCCGAAGCCCAAGTGTTCCACATATTAGTTGGGGACCAATAGATGCAATTCAGTTTCAAACTGAATCCCCCTAGTTGCCCTGCATAGGGCATACCTCATCTGCAGACAAGCTTGGCCATCCTATTAGGGCAGTGGCTGGAGTAGTTCCACCCTACAAGCCCTCTTTCTCCATATTAGGACACAGTAGTGGTCATCTGCACCATGCTATATATTATGCCTCTGATTAACATTTGCTCAGCTTTAAAGTCTTCCACATTTGGTTTTATGTTTTTGTTTCTGTTTCTGTTTTCTTTTTCTGTGAAACCCAGCTTGGCACAAATTGTATCACATTTGATTTCAATGACCTGGATAAGCCTTTTGTCTGATTTTCCAGTTTCTCATCTATTTTTGATCAGTTTGGTAAACCCAATTTTTATACTGGTCTAAATCAGGAAAATCTACCCTAGCCTCCCAAATTCTGTCATTCCTCATTATCTGGTTTTCCATAGCTTTGGGGATCCTATAAGTGGTTCCTTAGCATAGATCTAATTTGTACTCTTTTTTTTTGTATCTTCCAAACCCCTAAACCAAAGTAAATGGTAAGTTAGCACCTCTATTTCAACTAAGTTTTCATAATGCAAATTCTAGTGGGTCTTAATAATAAAAACCCAGAGTCAGATATCAGGGTGAAAGCTGAAAGATCAGAGAAGCAGAGCAGCCAGCCACTAGAAAGACTTCTTACCTCTAGGAATCCTCAGACTGAAAAGGGCCAAGATCCTGTCTCTACACTACCCTATCACTTCTTCTTTCTGCCCAGCCATATCACTTCTTGTTTCCTCCTCCCAAGTGCTGGGATTAAAGGTGTGTGCCTCCTAAGTACTGGGATCAAAGGCATGAGATTCCAAGTTCTGAGATTAAAGGTGTGTGCCACCACTTCCTGGCCTCTAGTGGCTAGCTCCCCACTCTGATATCTAGGCAAACTTTATTTGTTAGAGCATAAACAAAATGTAACCACATTTCCTTTTTTGTCTAAAATAAAAAAAGGTTATAACTAATATAAGAAAAACTATATACAATAAGTACAATAACTATATACAATATATACAGGCAATAAATACATCAACAATGTCTAGTCCATAAACATTTGACAAATTCAGAGGAAACACTCCATATCAATCCTATCTTGGTGAGTCCTAAAGGTTGTACCTAATTCTCTTTCTATTCTAACTTGCATTACCAAAATTATTTTTTAATGTCTCTCAACCTTATACACTTTACACTTCTTTAGTGAATTTCTTTTCTGAATCTGGTAACAAGAAAAACTATAACTATGAAGTCTTCAACTCCATCAGAGACCCAAGAAAGAAATAATATTACCTGAGAAAGCATGAAGTGCAAGCAAGCAACTTCCAAAAAATGTGAGAAATGACAGAAACAGCTGTCTGCTTGGACAATCATGCAAGGTTCCTTTGCAACATTGGGGAATCCATATTCAGCCTACAGGCCTAGAATATCTGACAGATTTATCTGTGAATCAGGACTTTCTGAAGGGCCTTTCTACCTTGTCTTGGCAAAGTTTGGCCATCCTTTCTTTTGTGTCCTGCTTCTCCCATTTGGACAGCATATTGTCAGCAGTTGAGGCAAGGGCATTTTCTTGCCCAGTGGCTAACTTTTGCCACAAAGAAAGTAAACTTCATATGTAGTTCCTTCAACGCCCATCATCTTCTCTGAAGTAGATTGGTGCTGCCAGGAGCAGACATGTGTCATTGTCATGAAAAAAACCTATGTTATTAAAACATCTTAAATGTCATATTCTGTAGATCTCTGAAGTGTTTGAAGATGACCTGTCTATCTATAGTATATCTCTGTTCGACCTTGAAAACATACCTAATATGACTACAATTGTGATTGTAAATAGGTGACTAATTTCTAACCTACATTTCCTTATTATCCTAAATAGTTGGTAATAATAACTTTCAAGGACTATATATTTGCATTACATTGCTAAATGAGCTGTATAGGTACAATACCTTGAACAAGATTAGGAATATATATACAGTATGTTCTAATAAAAATAACCTTAAATTTGTAACAATACAAAAAATCCATATCAATGTAAAATATTTAAAACAAGTAGTTGCTTTTTAAAATTAGATTTAATAATCTACCTTTTTATCCTATCATATCTATATCCCCCTTTTTTTCTTTTCAGAGTAGATTCAATAATCTACCCTTTTATCTTATCATTTCTATATCCTCCTGAATCTAATCACCTTTGTTCAGCTTTTTTTCCTGACCATTACCAATAACAACTTGTAACCAACCACCCTAATGACACATATCCATAACCCATTGAATGACCAAAAACTACTCATCCCACCTCTTGGGAATGAGAGTATCATGTTCTTAAAATTATTCCTGCTGTCTGAGGGTGACAGCATCTTTAGAGAATCCTCAAAGGAAAATTTGGGTTAATTGTCAAGTCCTGGGAGAGATAGCTGTATCATTTGTTGTCCAGTTTCTGGGTAATGGGAAGGTGCAGGGCTTGTCTCAAGTCATGGTTAGAGTAGTCTGTGAGGCTAGATCATCTTGGCTAGCCACCTCAAGATGTCCTGAGCAGTTTGTAGTACAAAGCCAAATCTTTAGGTGGTATTTTCAGCTTAGTGGTATTATCATAGTCCTGGTGGAATCGTCGTTGTGGGGCCCCATCATCCTTTTGGAGACTTTAAAGGTCACGGTTAGGCATGTTCATGGTTCACTGCTGAAAACTTAAACATTTTAAACGTCATATGCAGCAGATCTCAAAGAGGTAAAATGATCAATATTTGTTATGTACATCCAGAGTACAAAACTTAATTCTTAGTTACCTAATAAAGACTCAAAACTGAAATCATGTACAGGAAGCGAGAGGAAGCTTTTTTTCTAGAATTAGTTAGTACTTTATATGACCATTAATATCAAGACAAAAAGTTTAATATACATATTATATATAAATTAATTTTATAAATTTTGATATAAAATTCATACCTTAAGAAAAGTGTTCAAGAGTAAAAATAAAACCAAAAGATTATGAGATTAATGGCAATAAAATAGTCCCTAAGTTTTGTTTTTCTTTTATCTCATATCAGGTGGCTCTTCTGACATGAGACAGAGATTTTGGATATTACCTTAACAAGCATGCTTGGGTTTGGTTGGGAGATCGCCACTCTCCAGCTCCAAAGCCAGCTTTAATTTTCAATTGGACTGGGACTACAAAAAAAAAAATCCTAAAAGAAAGGAAAATCTAGCTGGTGGGGTAGTGACTTCAGCTATGTGCAGCTCTGGCCTGTGCCGGTGGCTCAAAGCTACAGGCAAGCAGCTTTTTCGTGAATTTGTGCCCCAAAAGTTTGAGGCCAGGTGTAGCATGAATTCTAATTGGTCTTAATAATAAAAACCTGGAGTCAGATATCAAGGTGGAAACTGAAAGAGCAGAGAAGCGGAGAAGCAGCCACTAGAGAGACTTGTTACGTCTAGGAATCCTCAGACTGCAAGAGGCCCAGCTCCCGTCTCCACCCCACCTTATCACTTCCTCTTTCTGCCCAGCCATATCACTTCTTTGATTCTGTCAGTTCCAATTTGGGCTACAAGGATCATGTGTTATGTCCTTAGGAGACATGAAGCAATCTACTTGCCTCAGAGAGAGGACACCATCAAACCAAAGAAAGTTTCACCCAAGTTCAGCTTTTGATCCAAAATGTTTGTTGGGGCTACTTACCAACACCTACATAGCCAAAAGTATTTGTACCACTGGGAAAACCTGAGCAACTTACCTGCAGAGAATCTACTGGCCAGTCACACCCCACTCAATTGTCCTACCTCCACTCAATTTTTTGCCTGTTTTATAACATGAGAGAGGGGAGCCTTGTGAGGATGCGCCTCCCTACATTCTCTTTTCGGGAATGCTAATAGGTCTCACCCCAGGAAGAATCTTTCATGAAATCTGGTTCAAGATGGGAAGGATAAGGTCGAACCCAGAGAAATCAGCTCCACAGCAGGTGTGTAATACAGAATTAGGAACAAAAGCATACATAGGCAACAAATAGCAACTAATAGGAGCCTGTTCAAATGGTGACTGTAAATTTGGTAGAAAACAGCAAATTTATAACTCCTTTGAAAAGTGCTGAAACATTCTTGTTCATTAATGTTGAATATTAGTCTTTCAGGTTTAGGGCACACTTTTGAGATTTAGTGGGCTTGTTTATTGAATTAGTAATATATTTAGATTTTTCTAATTTTAAACGTAAGTGAATGCTTTAGTAGTACAGTATCATGCCCAAGTCTATACTCCAAAGCACAATTATCATCTTACGTCAGCTAGAGATGAGCCAGAGAAGACAAATTAGCAGGAAGTAGAATATGTATGTTCTGTATATACTTAGTACATACATACACATATATAGTATATTTACTTATATATTTAATGTTTGAGATAAATACATACTTGGATGATTTTCTTACTTTTTTCTTCAAAATCCTATTTAGTCTTTTAATTGAAAAATAATTTTTTCACACAGTGTATTCTGATCATTGTTTCCCCTCCCCCAACTTCTCTCAGATCTTTCCACCCAACTCCATGCTTTTTTCTCAAAAAAACTGAGACAAACAAAAATGCAAACAAACTAGAATTTAGAAAAGTGAGAAAGCACAAGAAACACACATCACAAACACATACACACACAAAAAACATATATAAACCTAAAAATCAGAAATCATAATATACAATCAAAATGTTCAAACACAGTGATCTGAGAAAAGGTCTACAAACATATCATTGAGCTCATTTTCTGTTGACCATTTATTGCTAGGCACAGGGCCTGCCCATCAGTGTGGTTCACACACCCAGTGAGACTCCATTGGAGAAAACTATTTTTTCCTTTGCAAGAAGTTGTCAATTGGAGACAGCTTCTTGGTTAGGGACAGGGGCTTGTTCCACATCCTGCTCTCAGCACTCAGGACCCATGTGGCTCGAACCTGTCCAGGCCCTGTGTATGTTGCTACAATCTTTGTGAATTCATATGTGCCTCAAACCTGGAAGACAGTTTCCTTTGTTTGGAAGACAGTTTCCTTGATGTCTTTATCTCCTCTGTTTCTTACAATCTTTCTGCTTCCTTTTCTGCATGCTGCCTGAGGCCTGCAGGGAGAGGTTTGCTGATGACATCCCATTTAGGACTGACTGTTCCAAAGTCTTTCTCACTCTTTGATCATTTCCCAGTTGTGGGTCTATGTGTTATTTCCCATCTACTNCAAGAGGAGACTCCTCTGATGATGGATGAGTGGAGGTATACAAACAATGTTTTAGCCTACTATGATATGTCTCTCTCTCACTCTTTCTCTATCAAACATGCATATACACTCACACATACATGCATGTCCATACTCATATGCACACCCACACACACCCACACACACACTAAACATATGTATAGAGTACACTATAACTCTTTAGGCCATCAAAAGTAAAGAAAATGACGCAGACAAAAAAGACATTGTAAACAGATGGATGGCACTATTGTCCATGTATCAGAAGTAAAAGGGTCATGTCCCAAAACAATGATGGTAACTGTGGTGATATTTTATTTGTCTTCCCTAATAAAATTTATCTAAGGGTCAGAGGAAAAACGGGGCTGCCAGCCACTAATAGAAAACAATAGCCATGCAAGTTAGCACA
>LZPO01017913.1:12218-28724 GCA_001675575.1 Neotoma lepida | reverse complement strand
TAGGAGTTCCCTGATAGAAATTTGAGGGTCACTTATGTATATTGTCATCTTCAAATAATGATACTTTGACTTCTTCATTTCCAATTTGTATCCTCTTACTCTCCTTTAGTTGTCTTATTTCTCTAGCTAGAACTTTAAACACTATCTTGAATAGATATGAAGAAAGTGGACAGTCTTGTCTTGTTGCTGATTTTAGTGCAAATACTTTGAGTTTCTCTTCATTTAATTTGATATTGGTTATTGGCTTGTTGTGAACTGTCTGTATTATGTTTAGTTATGTCCTTTTTATCCCTGATCTCTCTAAGGCTGTAATCATGAAGGAGTGTTGGATTCTGTTAAAGACTTTTTCACCATTTAATGAGATGATAACGTTTTTTTTTTCNTTAGTTTGTTTATGTATTTTCATATGTGGAACCATCCCCGCATCTTTGGAATGAAGTCTACTTGGTCATGGTGGATGATCTTTTTGATATGTTCTTGGGTTCCATTTGCAAGTATTTTATTGAGNACTTTTGAATCAATGTTCATAAGGGAATTGGTCTGTAATTCTCTTTGTTTGTTGAAGCTTTGTGTGGTTTGCGTATTAGGGTGA
The DNA here is from genome assembly GCA_001675575.1 of Neotoma lepida. Lineage (NCBI taxonomy): Eukaryota > Metazoa > Chordata > Mammalia > Rodentia > Cricetidae > Neotoma > Neotoma lepida. The sequence continues at coordinate 28,132 of LZPO01017913.1, read as the reverse complement.
GTGTGGGCTCATAAAATGAATTTGATGATGTTCCTATTTTGTCAAATAATTTGAGGAGTATTGGTTTAGCTCTTCTTTGAAGTTGAGTAGAATTCTGCACTAAAACTGTCTGACAATGGGCATTTTTTGTTTGGGAGACTTTTAATGACTGGTTATATTTCCTTAAGGGTTTTGGGTCTATTTAAATTGTTTATCTGAATTTGATTTAACTTTAGTAAGTGGTGTATATAAAGAAAATTGTCCATTTCTTTCAGATTTTCCAATTTTATGAAGTACATGTTTTTGAAACATGTCCTCATGATTCTTTGGATTTCCTTGGTGTCTGTTATTATTTCCTCCTTTTCATTTCTGATTGTGTTAATTTGGATATTCTCTTTGTGTCTTTTACTTCATTTGGATAAGAGTTTGTCTATCTTGTTGATTTTTTTCAAAGAACCAACATTTTGTTTCCTTGATTCTTTATATTTTTCTCTTTGTTTCCATTTTATTGATTTAGACCATCAGTTTGATTATTTCCTGCCACCTACTCCTCTTGGGTGTGTTTGCTTCTTTTTGTTCTAAAGCTTTCAGGTGTGCTGTTGTTAGTATGAGATCTCTCTAATTTCTTTATGAAGGCACTTAGTGCTATGAACTTTCCTGTTAGGACTGCTTTCATTGTGTCCCATAGGTTTGGGTATGTTGTACATTCATTTTCATCGACTTCTAAGAAGTCTTTAATTTCTTTCTTTATTTCTTCCTTGACCCAGTGGTGCTTCGGTAGAGAGTTGTTCAGTTTCCAGAGTTTGTAGGCTTTCTGTTGTTTCTGTTGTTGAAATCCAGCTTTCATCCATGGTGGTCAGACAAGATAAAGGGTTTTTTTTTTTCAATTTTCTTGTATCTGTTGAGACTTGCTTTGTGACCAAGCATGTTGTCAATTTTAGAGAAGGTTCCATGGGGTGCTGAGAAGGTATATTCTTTTGTGTTTGGGTGAAATTGTTTTGTAGATATCTGTTATGTCCATTTGAGTCATAACATCTGTTAGTTCACTTATTTCTCTGTTTAGTTTTTGTCTGGATGACCTGTCCATTGGTGAGAGTGGAGTGTGGAAGTATCCAACTATTAATGAGTATTTTAAGCTTTAGTCATGTTTCTTTACAAATGTAGGTGCCCTTGCATTTGAGGCATAGATCTTTAGAATTCAAATACCATCTTGATGGATTTTTCCTTTGAGTATGATGCGTCCTTCTCTATCTCTTTTGATTAACTTTGCTTGGAAGTCTATTTTGTTAGGTACTATAATTGCTACACCACCTTGCCTCTTGGGTGAATTTGCTTGGAAAATCTTTTCCAACCCTTTACTCTGAGGTAATGTCTATCTTTGATGTTGAGATGTGTTTCTTGGATGCAACAGAAGGATGGATTCTGTCTGTTGCATCCATTCTGTTAGCCTGTATCTTTTTATTGGGGAATTGAGGCCATTGATATTGAGGGATATTAATGAACCATGATTGTTAATTTTTGTTATTATGTTATTGGTGGTGGTGGTGGTGGTGGGAGTAGTATGCATGTGTGTGTGTCTGTGTATGTGTGTGGTGAGAGAGAGGGGGGTGGTACTCTTCTTTTGATTTTAGTAGTGTGAGATTATTTATTTCCTGTGTTTTTATAAGTTTAGTTTACCTCCGTAGTTGAAATTTTCCCTCTAGCACCTTCTGTAGGGTGGGATTTGTAGCTAGATACTGTTTAAACTTGACTTTGTCATGGAATATCTTGTTTTTTTCCATTTATGGTCATTGAAGGTTTTGCTGTGTATAGTAGTCTGGGCTGGCATCTGTTGTCTCTTACAGTCTGCAAGATTTCTGTCCAAGCCCTTCTGGTTTTAGAGTCTCTAATGAGAAATCAGGTATAATTCTAGTAGGTTTGCCTTCATATGTTACTTGACCTTTGAGCTGGGAATCTTCTCCTTCTTTTCTTATTATTCTTAGGTTTGGTCTTTTCATAGTATCCCAGATTTCCTGGATGTTTTATATCAGAATATTCTATATTTAATATTTTCTTTGACCAATGAATCTATTTCTTCTACTGTATATTCAAAGCCTGAGATTCCTTCTTCCATCTTTTATATTCTTTCGATAATGCTTGCATCTGTAGTTCCTGTTTGCTTACCCATATTTTTTATTTCCAGGATTCCTTCAGTTTATGTTTTCTTCATTGCTTCTATTTCCATTTTCAGGTCTTGAACAGTTTTATTCATTTCCTTCAACTGTTTATTATTTTTTCTTGGCTTTAAGGTATTTATTAATTTCCTACAATTGTTCATTTGTATTTTCAGGAATTTCTGTAAGAGATTTATTCATTTCTTTTTAAGGACCTCTACCACCTTATAAAGTTAGTTTAAATGTCTTTCGTGTGGTTCTGCTGTATTGGAATATTCAGGGTTTGTTGTAGAGGATAGCTGGGTTCTGGTGGTGGCATGTTTCCTTGACTGTTGTTTCTTATGTTCTTTTGCTGGCCTCTAGACATATGGGTTTGGGGTATTTAAAGTCTAGGTACCTATTTCTGAGTTTTGTCTTTGTTGGATGGGTGTTTTGTTCCTTGGTTTCTGTTTCCTTTCTTTTGTTCTGGTCTGTGTGGTCTGGGCTTTTCCCTGTCTGTTTGATCTCTGGTAGAGTGGGGGGAGGGTCTCCACCCCAACTGGAGGCTGGATTTTTGGTAGACTAGGCTAGTCTCTAGTAGAGGAAGGGAGTCTCTGCCCCAAATCGGATTCAAGATATGGAGACTAGGATGGCACAGGGGACTGAGGATAGGGTGGGCAGAGGTTGAGAAAGTGGGTGTTTGGTGTGCGGGCAGCCTACCTGGAATTCTTCCAGTCTCCTTGGTCTCTGGCAGAGCAGGGAGTCTCTGCCCCTGTTGGAGGCTGGGGCACAGCAAGTAGGTGGATGCAGGACTGAGGATAGGGTCAGGGGGGGGATACTGAGACAGTGAAAGAGTGGGAAAGATTGATGGGAGGGTAGCCTACATGGACTTCTCCTAGTCTGCAAAGTCTCTAGTCTGGCAAGGAGTCTCTGCCAGTTGGGGGGGGGGTTATAGCCACTAGGAGGTTGGGACTTGGGGATAGGCAGAGGCCTAGAGAGTGGGGGAGTTTGATAGGCAGGCAGCCTACCTGGGCTTCTCACAGTCTCGAGTTTGTTATTTGTTGTTGTTGTTGTTGTTTTGTTTTGTTTTAATGTTGATTTATCATTAAGGAGAGAATTTGAGTGAAAACTTTCTTTTTTTAAGGTTTACTTGTTCATTTAAAGTTTTTTTTTATATTTTACTTACCACCCACTCTTACCCCTGTCTCTTATACACATCTAGATGTGTATAAGAGACAGCCCTACCTCCCTCCATCCCACACCCCACCCACTCCTCATAGGGGGTAAGGCCTCCCTTGGGTATACATCATAGGCTGGCATACCAAGTTGGGACAGGCCCAAGTCCCTCCCCCCTGCATCAAGGCAGAGTAAGGCATGGCACCATAGGGAACAGGCTCTAAAAAAGCCAGTTCATGTACTTGAGATGAGTCCTGGTCTGATTGCCAGGGAACCTACAAACAGTTCAAGTCACACAACTGTCACCTTCATTTAAGGGGCCTAGTGCAGTCCCATGCAGGCTCCTCAGCTATTAGTCCAGCCAGAGTCTACAGGCTCTCACTAGCTTAGGTCAGCTGTCTCTGTGGTTTTGATCCCCCTTTCTCTTATAGTTCCTCCTCCCTCTCTTCAACTGAACTCCAGGAGCTTGGTCAAGTGCTTAGCTGTGCGTCTCTACATCTGCTTCCATCAGTTGGAGTGAAAACTTTCTTTCATGCATTTTTATTACTGAGTTCTCAATCTCTTTTCTAAGCAAATCTAAGTTAACCAAATTTTGTAGAATATGTTTAATGGGATACCAAATTATTAGTTTTCTTTGAATACCCATGGATCTTGAGCTGTTCCAGCTTCTGAGGTTGCTGCATGTGGCTCTCAGCACCTCATGGGAGTAAAGCTACATTTTTCTCTGTGAGAGAACCACTCTGTGGGAACCTAAGGCCTTATTCACATGACCTCATTGTAGAACTGAACACTCAGTGTTAAGACAGAGGATTGGAATCTCTGAGGCTACTTAATAGCATGGTAGTGCATGAAGTTTCTCTTTTTGGATGTGGTACATGAAAGTTGTGGTAACATTTTTGCTGATTTTATATGGTGAACCAACATGACTCAATAAGTGGATTTTTATAATTTACTTATGCATTTGTATAATAATAAGAGGGGTCCAAAGGGCAGGTTGAAGAAACCACATCCTGCCTTTTCAAAAACAAAATATCTGAGGATAGATATTGCCAGTTGAAGCTTGTTTGTGGAGTATATTAAAGTCAGGGTTCCTTGGAACTTAAATGTATAAAATGTCAAAGGAGAAGAAGAAAATGAAGTTTGAGAGCTGGTGCCCAAAGTTCAAAGTATAACAAAGTGCTGGCTGCATGTACAGTTGTGTTTCTGCTGGCCTTAAGAAGGGCAGCTTATGAAAGCCTGCTAGAAGAATCAATAGAAATAATGAATAAACACTGTGCCTAAAACTTTGATAGTTTGATTTGACTGGAGGATACAGGGTGGCAATTAGGCAGAGGAGAGCAGGCTGGCTATGCCATTGACAGCCTTGTTTGTATAAAGAAACTTCCTTGTGCTTAGAGACCATTTACATCAAAAAACAGCTGAGTGACATAACTGAAGAGTTTCTGAAAATTCTCTATGGTGATAGGACAATTGAAAGCTTGAGCATAGTTTATTATGATTATTTTAGTACTATTTATTTTGTGTGTATGTGCCCATGTATGTGTGTGAGCACAGGTACACATGTGCCATGGTGCATGTATGGAGGTCAGAGAACAGTTTTGGGAGCTCTGTCTTTCCTCATTGTTGATACAATGTTGCTATTTTTGCTGAGTTTTGTTTTCCAGGCCAATTGGTATACAAACTTCAGGACAATCCTATCTGTTTCCCCTCTTGCTATAACCGTGCTGGCATTGCAAATGCATGCCATCAAATCTTGATTTTTTTTTTGATGGTGATTGCAGGGATGTCATTCAAGTCATGCAGCTTGTAAAGCTACTGTTGTGATTGATTGTCCTAGTTAGGTTTTTATTGCTGTGAATAGATGCCATTATCACAGCAACTCTTATAAAGGGAAACATTTAACTGTGGAAGGCTTACAGTTTCAGAGGTTTAGTCCATTATCATCATGGTGGGAAGCATGGTGGCATGCAGGCAGACATGGTCCTGGAGAAGAGAGGTAAGCTGAGGGTTCTACATCTGGTTCTGTAGGCAGCAGGAACAGAGAGTGACACTGGGCCTGACTTGAGCTTCTGAAACCTCAAAGTCCACCCCCCTGTGACACACTTCTTCCAACAAGGCCATACTGCCAATAATGCCACTCCCTATGAGTCTATGAGCGCCATTTTCATTCAAACCACCATACTAATTGAGTCACTTTCTGGCCTATGGACATAAATTTTTAATGATATAAATATTGAAAGTGTACTAGAGATTCATTCATGTTAATCAAAATAATCTACCAAGTGAGTACAAATGCTGAAATCAAAATAATATAGATCTCAAATGTTATAATTATAATAACTACTTTCCAAAGATTCTAATTACAAAACCATGGATAAATGGATCTCATCTAAGCTTTCCCACATTTTTCATTGTGAACACTTTCCTGAAACTGTAAGAATATGATTGCATTGGCATTTGGGCATACTCAATAAGGATTTGAACTGAAGTAAGGTCAATTGAGATTAATGAACAGCAGAATATTCTAGAAGACAGAGCTGAAAGAACTTGATAGTTAAAAGAAGGGGGATAATGAATTTCAAAGTCTCTAGCATGAGGGTCCTCATTAGCACAGTGGGTAGTGTGTCAATCTCATAAAGGTTGCTAGGTTAGAATCATGGGTAGATTCAAATACATTTACTTGGGAAAAAGCAAATATTTGGAGCAGTAATACATTTGAAGAAGAAGTTCATTTTAACCACCACTTGTGCAAGTTCTTCAAAAAGTACATTTCTTAGAGGCTGGAGTATTATTTTTGCTAAATTTATATGTACTAAGAGCATGTTCTTAAAATGTAAAGCTTCTGTTCTTTCCAGGAATTAACAAAAGCTTAAGGCTGAGAATCAAAATTTTGTTTTCACTATCTAGAAGCATTTTATAAGGGAATTTGATTATAAAAATTTAATTTATTTTATGTATACGTGTGTGTGAAAGAGTATATGTATACCTACCACATGAATGCAAGTACTTTTAGAGACCAGAAGAGGGCACTAGATCCCCTAAAATTGAACTTACAGGTGTTTGTGAACTGATTGATGTTGGTACTGTGGATTAAGCCTGGGTGGTCTGGAGGGTAGCAAATACTGTTAACTGTAGAACCACCTCTCCAGACCACAGAGGACTCATTTTTGAAATTAATGTCTTACCCTGCATCCCTTGCCTCAGGCAGACGCTTGTCCCATGTCCCAGCCCTGGGGTGCAGATTAGATCTATCTGTGGTATGCCTTGTGATTAAGAGACTTCTTTTTTTGAGACAGGGTCTCAATATGTAGCTATGGCTGTTCTAGAACTCACTCTGTAGACCAGGCTGGCCTCGAACTCAGAGATCTTCCTGCCTCTGATTCCTGAGTGCTTTGATTAAAGGCATGTATGCCACTAAGCTCAGCCAATCTAGAGACTTTTTGATGACGTAGATATTCTAGTTATTTGGAGAAATTCTAACATGCATACCAAATTGCCTACCTGCCAGTTAAAGCACTTGATTGTAGGGGTGATTGTCTGTGTTTTATCCTGAAGCACCACCCCTAGGAGGCAGCAGGTAACTGCTAGGTACCGCCCCTCCCCTGCTCCCAGCATGGCCGAGGGGAGTTCCCTTAAGACCTGGAATGCTTATGTGCTTGCTCTCTTGGCTATTCGTAGTCTTGGATACTGAATGCTGGTGTGGCAGAGGAAGGCAGAGTTCTCCAGAGAACTGCATTGGACCATGCCCCACCCCTCCTGGATCCTGCTACCAGCTCCTTTATACATATTGTGAGTTAACCCAGAATAAATTCCTTTTGGCTATCAGACAGACTGCATGGAGTTTCCACTTTACTTGATGAATATATGAAGGGAGAAAATACTTCCAGAGTCATAAAGAACTTACTTATGCTACACAATTCTGTAATCACTTTTATTCTTTAAATTAACACATACACACACACACACACACACACACACACACACACAGACACACACACACATTTAATACTGCATAGTGATTTGGGTAATTTTTTTGTATGCAAAGGTCTTATGAGCCGATAAAACTATTTCAAAGTAAAAAAAAATTGTCTTAATATTGATCACAGTGCACGCTGCGATGTCAGTTAACATTAACCAAAAGAGCTCATTCAGACTGATGTATAAAAGGGGTTCTAACAGAAGCACGGCTCCTTCTGTTCCTCCTCCTTTTGCACCCTTTCTTTATCATCTTCTCTTCCTGGTGTCTTTTGGATATCAGATGCAAAAATAAAAAGATGACTAATGGAATTCACTTATCAAATTCTCATAGTTGGCCATCTGCCTGCTCATATTATCTTTCCCCCCCACTTTGGGGATATATTATCATGAGGAGAGGTGACTCTATTTTAAAAGATGAAGGTAAAAAGACTGGTTTTGTTTTTGTTTTGCTGGATGGGGTAGACTATCCCATGGAGGTAAATAGTATCAGTCTTCTAGTTTCTGTTTTTCTAAATAGCCCAAGAAGGAATTAAAAGCAGAAGGAACTGGAGATTCAGCAGCAGATGATTACCCTAAGGATTAGAGCTGTTGCCCTGGTGAAGTCTGTAAACACTGTTTCCAAGTGATGGTTTGAATGTCTCTAGAGGGAAATGAATTACCACGGGGGGATTAGAAAGAAATCTTTACAAGAGACTATCTCAAGGTTAGGTGTCCATTATTGTATCGTGATTTTAATAAGAATGGATACTGTTTCACTCATTAACCATGCTGTCAGATAAATATTATTTTTAAAGATGAGAAGTGTACCATTTTGAAACAGTTCAAATCCCTGACATTTCTTTATAAGCTTAGCTAGTTAACTAAAGTAAAATCATCAAAGCTACTCTTTTAATGAGAAAATCCTTTCTTCTTAGTCTTCTTAGTGATGTTTAAATATAAAATTTTAAACATTCAATTGAAAACGTGAGCAGTGGCTATGAGTGGCTCTGCACATTGCTGCAGCACTCCTGTTGGCATGTTTTTATCAAAAAAAAGTAATCAAAAACACATTGTGAGCTCAAGAGCTGTACTATATGCTTCAGGTTAACATAGAAATGGGTCTGCCCTTTAACCCTGATGCAGCCGTTCCATCCTCACAGCCCTTTGTGAAAGGACACCAAATACTGACAAAACTAGAAAGGTTAACAAAGTTAGCGAGCAAAATAAACTTGATACTGAGAATGAACTTTCACATGTAGCAAAAAAATAAACACTATTCCCTTAGGTTGACCATCAAAGGATGTTTAAGACACCGATATGCCCTTCAGTGCTCAGTTCCTACTCCCTTTTGGGGAGAGTTGTTTATACAAAGGGTTACCAAATTCATAGTGAGTCAATTATTATACATTCATAACTAATATATATGGGATCATTTTAAAACAGTTGAAATCTCAGCACCACTGGGGTGGCAGGCATATCTAAGAATGTGCCACTTCTCATGTCATCTTTGTGATATTAAGTATGATACACATTTACTCATTTTATACTCGCCTGAGTACATTTAGTTTTTCTAAATGATTTAGAAAGTTCAGGTGCAATATATGACCTAAATGGCTACAATGAAGTGATACAAAACCATACTTCTGCCACTGACACNTTTTAGAAGTGGTGACCCTCCTTTTGGGTTTTCAGGACCTGGTCTTTCTACGGACTGCTGAATGTTCTGAAGCTTGCCATGTAGACCACCAGACTGGCCTTGAACTCACGGAGATCCACCTGTCTCTGCCTCCCAAGTGCTGGTTTTAAAGGTGTAAACCACCATGTCTAGCAGAAGTAGGAATTTTGTGTTAGGTTACTTTTCCATTGTAGAGTGGGAAGAAGCATGTATATATTGTTATTCTTCTCCACTCTCATGATGTCTCTTCAAAGAAATTGCTGGACCAGCACTAGAAACTGGAAAGAAATCCCAGACCTTCAAAGCAGGTTAAATTTTTGTTTGCCTGTTTTTGTTCAGACTTATTTAGTTTTAGTTTATATGCATTTGTTGCCTGGATGTATGTAAATGTACCATGTGTATGCCTATTGCCTGTGGAGGTCAGAGGAGAGATACAGACAGTTGTGGAAGCTGGGAACTGAGCCTCGATCCTCTGCAGGAGCTCTTCTTACTATAAAAGTCACTCCTCCAGTTCCTTAAGTTAATATTTCTTATGATGAGAAGTATGGATTCAGTTCTTCTTACCCACATCCATGTCAAGAAAATAACACATCAAAGGAAAAGCCAAGGATAGACAAGCATGGTCATAGCTGCTTTTGTATTTAATAATCCAGTTCTTGATGACTTAAAAAAAAAAGCTTCAGGTGGCCTCACTTCTTAACAGAGTTCCAGTTGTTACATAACTCTTCATACTAATTTATTGTTGGGCTTTGAAATTTTTTCCTCATTTTGCTGGTCTTCTAAAGTATTGGTTGATGTGACTAACAGTCTCTCAGACAACATCAGGATTAACAGGGTATTTGCACACCTGCAAAGCTCATTTAGTAACAGAAATTGCAAATGCTGCATAAGTAAGGCAAAAATGTATATTTTAAGTTATTTAGTGACCACAGCTATATAACACTGTTCAGACAACCAGGAATGTACGCCTATATGTTATATATTACAAAACCCAGTTTTGATTGATTATTATTCCATGTCAGATATTAGATTCACTGGAAGAAATGACAAAAATGCATCAGGGAAATGGTTGACTTTATCAGAAAATACTTGAGCAAGAAATGCATTAAGCAAAGACTGATGATGCTGAGATGGTTAGCTCAAGGAGTAAGAAAGAGCATGGGGACTTTTTCTAATAATTTGAATTCTGCTGCATAATTGTATATGAATACAAAACAAGTTAATGTTTCCTCACTGCTCACTTGCTTTTCACATGTGTGATTACTTCTCATGAATTTCACTGTTTTCCTTGAGTGAATCTCATTTTTATGACCTTTAGATATTTTTAAAATTCTCTCTTCTCATTTCAANTGAGAGTTGAACCCTCAACATGAGTACATTTTCCCAAGAAGGGAACTTTCTGATGGGCTCACTGAAGTGGAGAAAAGTATCCATGGCTTGATTTACAAGCCAGGAAAGTAATACCAAATAGGAATTCTCCCAGTGCCAACTCCTGAGGCCCATTCCAAATGAAAGCAGTGAATCTATCTTCAGAGCCTTCCATAAGTCCTTGTACTAAGCAGCACAAATAAGATTGAAACTCATTCAAGTGGAGAAATCTGCTCACCACCTCATTTCAGACTCACACCTAAAGTTTGCTTACTATCTACTCCTCAATGGAGATGGTACCAGAACTCTGTTTTATAAGTCCCACAGAACACTACAGAGAGATAAATTGCAAAATTTCCTTCTAAAATTGGGCTTACTACCCATGATAAACCCATTAATTATGCTTGAATGAAACATTTATCAAAAGCATCCATTCAGATTGTAATCTATTTTCTTATAATTCCCTATTGCTTTCTCAGGGTTATTGAGTTAATCAAACATGGAATTCTTTAAGAAGTTAGATTTGTTTATGACACAGATTGTACTTTATACTGCTAATGTTTTATAATTTTTTGTGTAGTGATAGGCAAAGATGTTGTGGAATATTTGTGTATACTGTGTGAAAATGTGTCACTGTGGTTGGTTTAATATAGAACTGAATGGTCAATAGCTAGGTAGGAGAGAATACGTGGTATTTTTGGAGANAGAGAATTTTGGGAACAAGAAAGGCAGAGACACCAGGAAGGCATGAAACAAGTCAGACATACAGTACAGAGGAGAGGTAACCAAACCATGTGATAGAAGGTAGATTAAGAGAAGCAGGTTAATTTGAGTTATAAGAGCTAGTTGGGAAAAAGCCTAAGCTAAGGCCCATCTTTCATAATAAATAATAAGTCTCCATGTCGTTATTTGGGAGCTGGAGATCCAAAGATAGTCCAATAAGAAAGCTTACTACATATGTCAGGATACAATATCCTGAGAAAGCTAAAAAAAAAAAAAAAAAAAAAAGTTCCAAACAAGTGGCGTCCTTGTAGGAGAATGTTTTGTCCAGTCCTGCCCGGCTCCGTGGCCACTCAGACTCAAGTAAACACACAGAGGTTTATATTAATTATAACTGCTTGGCCATTTGCTCAGGCTTATTACTGACTAGCTGTTACACTTAACCCATTTCTATTAATCTATATTTCTCCATGTCTGCTGGCATGTTGTTCCTTCAGCGACGGCTGGTGTCTCCTCCTACGCTTTTCTCTTCCCACAATTCTCCTTGTCTGCTTATCCCACCTACACTTCCTGCCTGGCTACTGGCCAATCAACATTTTATTTATCAACCAATCAGAGCAACACATTTTCACAGCATACAGAAAGACATCTCCATCATGTCTCCTTTTCTTTCTATTTAAAAGGAAGGTTTTAACTTTAACATAGTAAAACTATATAAAACAAAACAGTTATCAAGCAAGAATTACAATTACAATATCTAGTCTATTCATATTTGGTAAAATTAAAGAAAATATTTTATCTATCTTGTATTTGTGAGTCTAAAGTTTTGTATTTAATTTTTTTATTATAATTAAGGAAAACTATAATTACAACTATCTAGTCTTTAACTACATCAAAGACCTCATAAGGATATAATATTACCTAAGTAAACAGGAAATATATTGTAAGCAATTTTTAAAACTTTAGAATGACAGAGACAGCAGGCTGTCTGGACAGTCACTCAAAGTATTTTTGTAATGTTGGGGAATCCATTTTTTAGTTTATAGTCCTAGAGTCTCTTAGTCACTTTTTTCTGTGTCCTGTAGAATGTCTGGCAGTTTTTTCTGTGAAGCAGGAACCTGAAGGACCATCTCATCTTGTAAAGCTTAGTGGTCACCTTTTTATGAGTTCTGCATGTCCAGTTGATACAACATTGTCTAAGCAGTCCAGGCAAGAACAGTTTCTTGCTCAAATGTCTATTTTTGTCAAGAAGAAGATAAACTTCACATGGAGTGTCTTCAATGCCCATCTTTCTCTTTGAAGTAAATCGGTGCTGCCAGGAGCAGACGTGTCTCAATGTCCAGAAAGTCTAAGTTTTTAACACATTTGAAAGGCTATATTTTGTAGGTCTTTGAAATGTTTGAAGATTACTTACCCATTGAAATATATCTATGTATATCTAGAAAACTTAACTAATATGAATATGTTTGACTATCATAGAAGACTAATTATTAATCTATATTTTTTAATTATCCATTACAATTTAAATGAGTTAAACAAACATAATACCTTAAACAAGTGTAGAAATATACATATACAGTATAAAAAATAACTTTAAATTTGTATCAATAAACTAAAATCTATACCAATGTAAAACATTTTAAACAAGTTGTTTTTTAAAAGTAGGTTTAACAATCCACCCATTTATCCTATCATATCTATATCCTATATTTCTATAGCATATCTCTCTTTCTTCTTTTAGAAAGAGATTGACTATGACCAATAATAATTTGTAACCAACAATCTAAACAAAGGCAAACATCCATAGTCCATTTTTTGGGAATGTGGGCATAGTTTTTTAGGCTACTCTTTGTTGATAGGGGGCACTGTATTTGTTGGTAGTCTTATGGTGGTTTTTGAGAAAGTTTGAGATAATGGTCAAGTCCTGGGAAGACTGACTATAACCTTTATTGATAGGTACCATCTGTTAAGGTTCAGGAGGTCTGGCTTGATCAAATCTGATCTATCTTAACCTGGAACAAATCCATAGCCTCTTGTTTCCTGTGGAAACAAAAGCAGAGCTTCCTTTCTAAAGCGATGTATTTTTAAACATAAATTTTGAAATCGAGATACCTTTAAAATGTACATATTGATTTATTTCATCAGCTTTTATAATCAAATGTCTCTCTGCAGTTCAAAATCCCAAACACAACACAGTCTAGATTCTCTGTGTAATATCCATTGTTATGTGGCTTATTATATTACTTTTACTGTCTCTTTAAAAACTTTATTTTTTAAAACTATCTATTTTTTATATAACTGTATTTATTTTTTTTTCTTTCAAGCTTACGTACATTTTTGCACACAATGTAAACCATTTAGAGGTTTATTTAATCTGAATCTGTCTTATTTTGAATCTATAATTTTTTTTTTAGCCAGGAAAGATTTTAAACTGCTCAACTGCATAGATAAGATTGAAGCTGCAGCCCTGGCTGCTGATTCTGCCCACTTCAGCTTTTTAACATGATGCAGGTACCCAGGAGAGTCACGCTGACCCTGCCAACTCTGAGGTCCATGTTGCCATCAGGGTAGCATGTAGTTGGCCCATAAACCTTTTTGTCTGTATGAGTGAAAGTTAAATCCATCATGTAGTGCGCTGCACAGCTTGCAGATGCCACTGTGTAGCATGGTGGGAATCTGCCATGCTGCTTAGCTCAAGCCCCCATGCCATAGGCTCAAGCCTGCATGCCATAGTGTAGCTCAAGTCCGCACGCCATGGCATCTTTGTACCCTGGTGTCTCTATATCTCAGCCTATGTGAGACATGAAGTGGAAAGCTGTTTTTAGCTCAATTTTAGAATTTTTTTAAAAGTTTGTTTAAGTTTTAGGTGAAAAGTTTTGCCCCATGTTGAGCACCATTTGTAAGAAAAAGTTTTTCTGTGTCCTGCCAGGGCTACCGTGGCTGCTCAGACCCAAGTAAAATGGCTTATATCATTTACAAACTTATGGCCTAATGGCTCAGGCTTTCCATTAGCTAGCTCTTACATCTTATATTAACCCATTTTTATNAATCTATACTTGCCACATGGCTTGTGGTGTACTGATGCCTTTACATCTTGTTTTCCTGGTGGTGGCTAGCAGCATCTGTTTAGCTCTGTTTTCTACTTCCTCTCCCTCTAGTTAGAATATCCCACCTAACTTTATTTTGTCTCACCATTGGCCAACAGCTTTATTTATCAACCAATCAGAGAAATACATATTCACAGCATATAGAAAGGCATCCCCATCACTTCCTAGCAACCACAGTCTCTTGGATAGGTTTGGTTTACAGAGTATGGCTCTTTTAAGAGGCCCTGCTATGCAGATAAATACTTGAGCAGCTGGCACTGGGTACAAAAACCTGCCACAGGTGGACACAACAAATTCCCAGAGCTGGGGCAGGTAAACATGGCTTTGGGCTGGTACTGTCTGACATGAGGGTAGGCTCTCACAGAACTGAGGGGGACAGAGTCAGCTGCCAGCATGCCATATACTAAGTGGAGCTACTCAGCAGTAGCCTAGCAGTTTAAGGATTTTCTCTTGCAGTCAGAGAATACTGTAGGAGTGCAATAAGCCTAGTCAAGGCCCAGAAAACCTCTGAACAGGGAGAGTATGCTCAAAAATGTGCATAGATGCTAAAGAAAGAAAATAAAATGGGTATAGACAATCATAGAAAAATAAATAATTTAAAAGTCTTTAAAGAAAGAGCAAAGTAATGTAAAAAGAATAAGCCATATAAGGATGTAAAACACACAAGCAGTCTGAATCCTGTATGGTGTTTTGTTGGCTTTGAATTTTTTAAATGCCACTGAACAAAAAAATGCAGCTGCTGAGAGATATCGAATTATGGGGAAAAACTATTGAATTAAACCAGCCTATATATTTAAGAATGTCTGAACTTTAAAATGGAAGTAAGAAATTATGTTGCACTGGGGAAGAAGTTATGCCTTTGTTTCCACAAGAAACAAAAACTATAGATTTCTTCAAAGTTAATGAAGATCAGATTTGACTGAGGAAGACTTCTTGAGGATCTTGGCTACAGACATGAAGGGAAAAGCCAGGAAAGATTCTAGGACAGGTGATTTATATGCTGATCCCTTGACTATGGGAATAGCTCTGAGACTGGATGAGACATGATAAATTTTTGTTGGTCACAGAGTCCTCATGACTTATTATTATGTGCCATCTTCTCATATGACATGGATAGAGGTTTGGTTATATAGTCCAAAAATACTTATAAAGTAGACAGATGTCTTTTACCTGCTCAAACAAAGAACAAAAAATCTTCTTTAGCTGACTTGTGCAACCTGCACATTCCATATTTGTGTTAATGTAGATATATATGTTTCCGTTAAAAGTTTATATGTTTTTAGAAAAAAAGAACCAGACACCAAGTAGCCTAAGTGATCCAGCCTTTCAGAATGCCTTGTTACAGTTTTCTTAAAATTCTGCATCCAAAACAACTTCAAAGCTGCTAGCCAAGATGGTTCAGCTTCACAGACTACTCCAACCAAGACTTCAGATATGTTCTACACTTTCCCATCACACAGAAACTAAACAAAAAACCATATAGATAGCTCTCCCAGGACTTGGCCATTGTCCCAATTTTTTCAGGGTCCCCTAAAGATGCTGTCATCCCCAAACAACAGGAAGTAGTCTAGAGAACATGACACTCACATTCCAAAGAGTTGAAGTGGGTGGTTTTTGGTTGTTCAGTGGATGTTTGTCATCATTTAGGGAGGTTGATTATAATTTGTTATTGGTCATGGTCAGAAAAAAAAAACCTAAACAAAGGAACTTTATTCCCAAGAAATAGCTGAAGAAACATAAGAAGCTAGAAAACTATAGTGAAATAAGCAGATAAATTAATAGTTCATATGCATAGTCATT
>LZPO01017911.1:47430-58272 GCA_001675575.1 Neotoma lepida | reverse complement strand
AGTTAGATTCAAAAAGATGCAAAGCATGGAAAGGTTGAAAAGGGAGATTTATACATCAGTGAGCAATGCAAAGAGGAGGTAAAGACTTAAAATAACAGAATAGCTCCCAAACAGACAGATGAAGTCTGCAGATACAGTCAAGGAGAGGCTTAAGGAGAAGAAAGCACTACNTGTGCAGAGAGAACACAAATTTGCTTTTTGTCTACTCTGTGCAAATGAAGTGAGGTTTGTTGCTTGGTCTTGTTGTTTGTTTGATAGTCTTGGAACCACCTCTTTTTGTTTTTCCAGGAACTGTTTCTAACAACTTTATTTCTACCATTCGAAGGGACAGCAGTTCTGCTGACACAACGCTGTGGCTCGTGAAACTCGTAAAGCAGCTTAGCTTTTCTTCCACTGGCTCCTGACATGATTTGTCACCTGCTCTTACACAGTTGGTTAAAATACTGGATTGCCCTTGGTGTATCATGAAAATGATAGATCAAGTAACTTTCAAAGAGTNCTGCTCCTTTGTTGATAGTGCAAGTCCCAGCCAGAGCAGTGGAGAAATGTGACTGTAGCACAGTGGTTCTCAACCTCCCTAATGCTGTGACTCCTTAACACAGTTCCTCATGTTGTGGTGACCCCTCAACCATAAAGTTATTTCGTTGTTACTTCATAATTGTAATTTTGCTACTGTTATGAATCATAATGTAAATATCTGATAGGCAAGATATCTGATATGCGACCCCTGTAAAAGGGTCATTCAACCCCCAAAGGGCCATAACCCACAGCTTGAGAACCATGGCAGGCAGGTGGTGCAGGCAGGTGGGATGTGCTAAACAGGCAGAAACTGGAAGGCCAANGACTTATAATTTTCAGTCTACCATTTAGAATTTTATGATTACGAACAGAACAGTTCACTTTCCATGATACCTTCTCTTGAATTCCTTAATCCATGACCATTACGTTTCTAGAATATGATTCATCCCAACCATTTTCACACCAGCAATAGCAAGAAGAGCAGTTGAAGGGCCATGGACAGAGCTAAAGTAGTTGTCCAATTCATGCAAAAAGTCTATGTCCCTCAGGCATTATGGGACAGTAGACCCTAAAGTCCTCAGTTGTTTTNAAAGTGGTCATCCTTGATCTGTGAAATGGACCACCAAGCCTCCAGATGGACTCAAGGACTACCATGGGTTCTAGCAGTAAGATGCATATANTGTACAGGATGTTGGCCACCATTCCTGACCCAGCCTCATAATTAGAACATGGATAGGCAAAAGTCAATGCATGTCTCATACATGCTTGGCAATGGATCAGCACTGAGAATTCATCCCACGTGTTCTATGAACAAGAATTACTTTTTTTTCATTGTTGCAATAAGACACCATGACTGAGACAAATTGTAGAAGGAAGGGTTTATTGANGGTCACAATTTCAGAGAGTGAGTTTATGACCATTATGGTNGAGATCATAGCATCAGGCAAGCAGGCATGTCACTGAAGCAGTAGCTGAGAGCTCACATGTTGAGACAACATAAATCACAAGGCATAGAGAGGGGTAACTGGGAATAGATTGGGCTTTTAAAACTTCAAACACCACCCCAGTGACACGCTTCCTCCAACAAGTCTACACCTCTTAATCCTATGCAAAGAGTTCCACCAACTGGAAACCAAAACATATGAGCCACTGAGGGCCATCTTCATTCAAACCAACACAACACAGATGGGTTTATCATCACGATTCTTGTACAGTCTCATGAAAGAAGTACACTAGCATCATAGAGTCTTCATCCAGTAACTGATGGAAGTAGATTCAGAGATCCACAGCCAAGCACCAGGCCAAGCTCCGAGAGTCCAGTCGAAGAGACAGAAGAGGGATTCTATGAGCAAGGGACATCAAGATCATGATAGAGAAACCTACAGAGACAACCACACCAAACTAGTGGGAACTCATGAACTTCAGACTAACAGCTGTGGGTCTGTCTCCATGGGACTGGACTAGGCCCTCTGCATAATCAAGGCAGTGGTGTAGCTTGATCTGCTTTAGAGGCCCCCTGGCAGTAGGCTCAGGATCCATCCCTGGTGCATGAGCTGGCTTTCTGGAGCCCACTACCTACAGTGTGACACCTTGCACAGTCTTGATGCAGGGAGAGGGGCTTGGACCTGCCTCTACTGAATGTACCAGGCTCTGCGGACTCCCCATGGGAAGCCTTACCNTGTCAGAGGAGGGAATGAGGGGTGGGTTGCAGGAGGAAGACAAGAGAGGCAGGAGGAGGGAGGAGAGGAGGATCTGTGATTGGTATGTAAAATGAATAAAAAATTGCTTAATAAAACAAACAAACAAACAAAAAAGTACACTGGCCGGCAGAAGTGGTGTCTTTTCCAAGGAACCACACAAGAAGAAGTTCCTCACAACACTACCATTTTGGCCTGTGCTAATGGGGAGAACAATAGGCACTAGGTACCACAAATAACCTCTGCTAGTGTTGCAACACACCCAGGAACAGCACTATTAGACTAAACTCAAGAAACGAAAGACAAAAGAATTGAGGAAGGTGACTGGAAGTGTGGAACAGGGAGGGAATCCCACTTGCCACGTCTGCCAGCAGTGCTTTGAGATTATTTAGAAAAAAGTAATAGAGACAGAATAGTATGCAGATGTGGGTGGAGAACCAGAGAAAACAGGATCAATGTTGTGATCCTGGGGACTCAGCCATCTGGAGTGCCATTAGTCAGGAGGTGCACTTCCCATCTTCCTTGTGTTTTAGGAAGTTTTACCCCAGAGACCTTTCAATAAAATGAAAAGACAAATGTGACTCAGGCAAATTATTTAACCTCTTTGTGTCTCAATTTTTATCTGCAAAATGGGAATAATAAAGCTCCACATGTTTGTTAAGGGCACCGAGTTATTATTTATAAGTCACTTGGAGCAGTGCCTGGTACAGAGTAAGTGCTACTTAGGTGACTGTTAAATATACGATGTCTGACTTTTCCAGAGCTTTCTGTGTGTATAAACATTCTAAACTTGAAGCCTCAATACTTTCACAGACCACCAGAGCATTGGCGCCTCACAGTACAATTGCCATATCTTTAAGAAACTCCTTTTTCTTTTCCATGGGAAGGAGGCAAAGGGAAATGGATTTATCCTGTCTCAAATATTGGTCCTTCTTTCTGTCTCCTGTATTTGATCCCGTAGCTGAGATCATGCTCAAACGCATAGTGCCTCTTATCTTCAAAGGCCCTTTGCCGTTACAACCCAAACCTAGCTATCTAATGCACTGTCTGAGGCTGTAAGGGAACACATTGAGATAAGATTTCTTTTCCAGCCTCTGCCATGATCTCAGTTCCACTCTGTCCCACAGAGCACACATAGGCAGATGTCTGTCTGTCTGCCCTTGTTACACTGGAAGTTTTTTGTGGTCTTGGGCTGTGTCATTTTCAACATTCTGCTGCTCCAAAGTGGGCAGCGCAGAGCTGATGCAAATCTTATATTGACTGGCTCGTTGCTAAGCAAAATTGATTCCGAAAAAGCAGAGAAATGATATCTGTGTACAAACACTTTCAAGTAGACGAACAGCTAGTTTCCTTTTGAAAATCAGAAATGGTCTGGTGAGGCTGTCTGGTTGAGCCTCTGTCTGGCACAGTGTCTGAATCACCTGGTTTATCAGAAGACTAAACTCTTAAACTTTTAACCTCAGCCCTACACCACAGGCTATCTAGGGATGTAACTGAAGCCATGTGGTCTAGCTGCCCTAACAAACAGCAGGCTTGTTTCTTGTGCTCCTTGAAACTCTTCAAGTTTCACATGGCTGCAGACTCTTAGAAGTTTTAAGGATGTTCCCACACTTGCCTCTGCCTTCTTTTAAATAAGCCGTAGTCAGCTGCAGTTCCTGCCACNGATAACTGAAGCATTTAACTCGTTTCCTACTAACAGGAAATCAGAGTTGCAGACCCAGAACAAACATACATAGTATCAGAGTTAAAGCATAAAAGAACTCAGCTACCCACTGGTAAGCCTTCCATGCTTGCTCTGAGGACGATCCACAAAACAAACTGGAGGAAACGGGCTCCTGTGTTCCTTTACCTCAGCACAGGACTTTGTGACAGTTGAGGCTGCAGGTGACAGTTCGCAGGTACTAGGCACTATGCATGGCAATTGCATCTGGGTAAAAGTGTTGAATTTTTACTTTCTTTCCCTGTTTGTATTGTTGCCATCCCGTTCTCCCCATGATCTCCAACATTGCCCTGGTGTTTGCTTTTGTTTGTTTGTTTGTAGCTGTTAATTTGTCTTCTGCTCCTCTTGGTATCTTATAACTACTGATGACCTTGTTGTCATACACATCCCTTTTGTTCCCGGTTCTCCCTGCCTCTCTCTGGGGGACTCCCTCTGACCTGGCTTTACCAAGCACTATACTTACAGATGTTCAGCCAGATATCCTCCCCTCTTCCTCCTCCTCCTCCTCCTTCTCCTCCTTTTGCTCCTCCTCCTCTGTTAGTGGAAGTTTCTGTCCCACTAGCAGCTCACAAATAAACACAGTGAGGCTTGTATTAATCATAAATGCTCAGCTGATAGCTCAGGCCTATTACTAACTAGTTCTTACAACTTAAATTCACCCTTTCTATTACTCTCTGTATTGCCGCATGAATCGTGGCTTTATCTGTCCTCCAGCATGTCTTGCTCCCTCTGTCTCTCCTGGCAACTCCACTACTCTGCACTTCTTCCTCCCAGCATTCTTGGTTTGGTTCTCCTGCCTAACCTTATCCTGTTCAGCTATTGGCCAGTCAGCTGCTTTATTAAACCAATCAGAGTAATTTGTATTCACAGTGTACAGAAGGATTATTCCTCAGCATGACTCCTCTTCCTCCTCCTCCTCTTCTCCTTCTCCTTCTTCTTCAAAAACTAGTTATTTAACACTTGCTGATAAGCATACTAACCTGAGTTCAATACCAGGAATCCACAATTTAAGGAGAACAAACTCTCAACAGTTGCCCTTTGACATTATATGCATGCTGTGGCACATACGTGGCTGCACACACACACACACACATGCCTGCACATGCACACACACACATGCATGCACATGCACACACATACAAACACACACACACATATGCACATACACCCACACCCTATGCAAATAACTAAATAATAAAAAGAAAATCTTAAATTTACAATTCCAATTTTGAAATTGCCTTTCGGGTGTAGATTTTTCAGTCCTGACGAACATGTCTATTGAGTATTCTCTAAAGTTTTCACCCTCAAGGTATAGTGAAATATTTTTAGCATACATCATTGAGGAGTCTTTTGGTTCACCCGAGGCCCTCTTCAGCCTCATGTTTTACCTTCCTTCCTCTCATGTCTACTCAGCTATTCAAAGCAAACTTGAGCACAGCTATCCTTATATCCCCCACCCAACTGTACTTGCTGCACTTTCTGTCTCAATGCTTCCTCTGCCTGCTTTGCCTGACTCACTCCCAACCACCTCCAAGCAGGGCTCAAAGTTCATCTCGGTCACTTTAAACAACTCAGTGGNACTTCGCTCTCCTTCACTATCATCTGGANACCTCATTTGGATTTACTCATTTCATATTTCTTTGCTTTTGACAAGCACAAAACATGTATCTTGGACCCATTCCTTACTCGTTTTTTGCATAGAGCTGTAATCAACCATTTCTCCTGGTTCTTTCTTTAAAATCAGCTTTATTTTAACTGGATTCATATGTAATAAATGCACTAATTTAGTATATGCAGTTCTATGTTCCCAGTTTCATAACCACCCTTGTAGTCAAATCATTCACCTCACATCAAAAACTTCTCCCTGCATCTTCCTGGTTGATCTTCATTCTTCTGCTGTGGCAAAACAAAACAAAACAAAACAAAACAAAACAAAACAAAAAAAAACAAAAAAAACCTAATCATTTCTCTATTATTATGGGTTGCTCTTTATAGAATATTATAGTGAAATACCTGACACTAGGAAACCCACAAAGAAAATAGGTTATTAAAGTTATAGTTCTGAATCCTGAAAATCCAAATAGCACGGCAGCAGCGTTAGCACGGGCATACCTTGGCCTTCCCGCATACAGATGGCATTGCAGAGAAAGTGCAAAGGAGATGGGTAGACTAGTTACATAGCAAGAAAGGAAGCCAGAGAGGGGAGGGGCCAAGTTCATTCTTTTATTAACAGCCCTGTCTCCACAGGACTAACCCAGGGTCCCATGAGAACCACCTTAATCCCTTTTTGGGGCATTCAATCTTGCAGTNTAATGCTTTCCCACTAGGTCAGAACTCTGATAGCACAAGCTAACATTGCCACATGGGTACGAGCTACTAACACATGCATCTTTGGGCAGTATATCATATTCATATCCACAGCATGGAATCACACAGTACTCATTCGGTTATGTCTGGCTTCTTCCACTCAGCATTCTGCTTGAGATTTATCCATGTTTTGTGTACCAGCAGTCTGTTCTTCATGTTGAATAATATACCAAGGTATGAATATATTACAGTAGATTCTGGGTTATTATGAATGAAAATATTATGAATATTTATGTTCGTATCTTGATGTGGAGACAGGNTCCATTCTCTTGCGGATATACATACAGAAAGTGTTTGACTTTTAAAANTGTTACTTAATTTTATCCAAGCTGTCTGCCATTTTCANTCNTTTTAATTACAGTTGTTCAAGTGCCTATGCAAGAATATTCTACTGTAGTTTAATATGTATTCCTCTAATGATACTAACTTTTTGTTTTGTTCCTTTGTTTGTGTTTTTAGACAATATCTTACTCTGTAGCCCAGACTAATCTCAAACTCACAGAAATCCTCCTGTCTTAGCTCCTTGCATGCTAAGATAACAGGAGTGACCTCTTTTGCCTGACATCAAGCATCTTTTGATAAGATTATTTTCCTTTTGTATCTCTTATTTCTTTATAATTTCCTCATTTTTAAATTAAGTTGAAATTTTAAGTTATTCTTTAGATAAAGTATTCTTCATACATTCTGAGTACAAATGCTTCATCAGACAGATGTTTTTAAAATAATATCTTCCAGAATATTGCTCACCCTTCATTTTCAAAACCATTCCTTTTGAAGGACAATAGCTTTAATTTTGTTGAAGCTAAAATGATCTATTCCATTTCATAGTTTATGATTTTGTTTCTTACCAGGTTTGTCTCACCCACTTATATCACAAAGGAGTCTCTTGTTTTCTTTTGGGAGCATGTAGTTTTAGCTCTTAGGTTAGGATCATGTTACCATTCAAGGACGTAGTTCTCTAGTGTATTAGTTTGAGTTTTTATCCAGGTATTCCAACAGCATCTGTTGAAAATTTATTCTTTTCCTACTAAATTATCTTAACAACTTTGTCAAAAATCAGGCAGCCATATGCACCAGTATCTGCACACATACACACACACATACACATTTTATTTGTACTCTATTAAGTTATATTTGTCTAAATGATCTATCTTTATATTAAGTTACACTGTCCTGATTATTGTAACTTTATACAAATTATAAAAATAAATAGTGTAAAACTTTTTTCTTTGTTCTTTCTAAAATTTATTTTAGTTATTCAAAGGTCATTAATATTTCCATATATATTAGAAACAGGTCATCAATTTCACATGCATAAAAAATAACTGCTGAGGGGAGGGGAAGATGCATCCTTGGATAAAGCNCTTGCTATGTAAGCATCAGGACCAGAGTTCAAATCCTAACACCCATACAAAGACTGGTGCTTGGGAGGTGGAGGGGTTCAGCAAGAGAAACTGCCTCAATATCCAGGAAGATAGCTGATGACAACTTCTAGCCTGCATGCAGTCAATACACATTTGAGCATGTATACATACATACACCAACACCACACACACACACACACACACACACACACACACACACACACATACAGCCAAAAATAAACAATAAAAATTCATATTGGTAAAAATTGACTGTTGAGATTTCTTTAAAGAATGCCTTGATTTTACATGTTCATTTGATGAGAATTAGTATCAAAAAATAATATAGTCTTCCTATCCAAAAGGTTGGTATACCTCTTAAATTATTTGCATTTTTAAATTTTTGTCTCATGCTTGGTGTCATTCCACAGATCTATTATTTCAGCAAGGGAAGCAGAGGCAGGAGAATCACAACAGAGAACCACGGTACAACTTGATTCTCTGAGAACTGTCTTCTCTAGAACTTTCTTGGGGAACTGATGACTAAAATGGTAAAGGAAATAGTCACAGAGTCACTGTCACATAACACAGGAAACAGTCCAGAGAAGCAAGATTAAAGAAGCTCAATGATCTGAGTGGCCTGTAATGCCACATGGGATGATGGTGATGTCTGGGCCCGAGCTGCAGCCGAGGGCCATGTCTGGGCCCATGGTCCTACAATAGCCAGGATCTGGGTTGATGTCCCTGGCCTGGATTGCCACCAAGAGCCACCTGGATGCTCAGGGTCTGGGTCATCACCTGTAGCCATGTTGGTGTCTGAGGGCTGTGCCACCAGAGCTATACTGATTTGGGTGGCCTGTGCCACCACCTGGGACCACGGTGACTTCCTGGCTGAGATGCTGCCAAGGGCCATGTCTGGGTCCATGGTCCTGCTGCAGCTGGGTTCTGTGGTAATCTCTGCAGCCCATGTTACCTCAGGAGGCCATAGGAACCATGCATGCTGAAATCAAGGGCTGTGCTGAGCCGGGACTGCCGATGGCTGGCCCTAGGAACCCACAAAACTAGACCAACAACTTGTCACAATGACCATTTGCAAATAAAGCTGAGTGAACAAAAGGGTATACTGAGTGACACACCACAGCTCCCANTGCCACTGAGAGGTGTTGAAGAGGCAGGAAAGACGAAGGAGAGAAGTGGAGTTTTTGTTTGATTGCTTGTTTTGCTTTTAATTAATATTTAATTTTCTTTTAGGGGGACGGTACAAGGGTGAGGGGAGCATATGGAGGGACTGGGAAGTGAGAAGAATTAGGGTGCATGATATGAAGTTCCCAAAGAATCAATAAAAGAATTATGCTTAAAAAAAGAAGCTAAATGCGTCTTTGCAGCTGAACAAACGTGTGCACTAGTTTCCCATTGTCATGCAATCCATAAAAAAACTCACAGTTACTATACAACTCTAATATGGGAAAGCAGATTTTACAGGAACTTAACAAAATGGCCCCATGGGAAGAGGGATCTGGGATCAGTACCCATTCAACAACACTCATATGTGGCAGTTTTCTGGGCCTTGAGTTGTTCATCAGAAAAGGAGGGGCTAAACCTAGAGATCATAGTGGGCCTTTGAACTGAAAGAGCAACTTCCCCACTGTCTGGGCCTCCAGAGGAGGACGTAGTCTCAAACCAAAGCAAACAAAAATGTATTTCATCATTGCATTTTATATTTCTGCAGGAAGATTGATACATCATTGTTAAACCTATCATGGTTTCAAAGCTCAGCACTATTTACACGAATTTTAAAACTTTCACTGTTTAATTATTTGCTGGCTGAATGAAAATACAGATGAGGACCAGAGAGGTGGCTCAGAGATTAAGAGCACATGTTCTTGCAGAAGACCCAGGTTTGGTTGCCAGCACCCACATGGTGGCCCACACTGCCTGCAATTATAGTTCCAGGAAATCTGA
This sequence comes from Neotoma lepida, assembly GCA_001675575.1. Classification (NCBI taxonomy): domain Eukaryota; kingdom Metazoa; phylum Chordata; class Mammalia; order Rodentia; family Cricetidae; genus Neotoma; species Neotoma lepida. The sequence goes on along the minus strand of LZPO01017911.1, from coordinate 48,646 downwards.
CACCTCCTTCTGGCCTCTGTAGGTATCAGGCACACATGTGACCCACATATACACATACANGCACTCACTCATACACATAAAATGAAATTAATTAGGTCATAATATATACATATATAATTGAATTTTGTATATTGGCTTTATATTCTCTGACCTTTAAAACTCACTTATTTCATGTGATTTTAATTAATTTGTTTATTTATGGCTTCTCTACTCATTATCTGTGAATAAAATAAGTCTCAATTCTTTTTCAAGTTCAGTATTTATACAACCTGTCTGTTTCCCAATGAATGTCCCAAGGACCTGCTGGCACAAGGCTGGTCACGTGACATCAGCACATGTTCTTGCTCTGCTCCTAAACTTAAATGAAATGCTCCTGGGATTTTGTCACTGAATAAAAATAGTTGAAGATTCTGTTTTAAAAGATTTTTTTCTATTAGATTAACTTCCTCCTAATCTAATTTGCAAAGAATCTCTTGTCTTGAATAGACGCTGAGTTCTCTCAAATCTTTTTTCCACAAAGCTGAAATGATATACAGAGATAGAGAGCAAATTGACATATTTGCTATTATAAATACTTACCTCTACATTCTCAACTTAAAGATATGCTGGGAATATATTTTACATTTACCAAGATTCATTAATGCTTTCTGTTTTATTATCTTTAGCCTTCCTTGAAGTCTTCAGAAAGATAAAGGCTATAGTTTTCTCTCCTTGTACTGCTTTTGTCTGATTTTAGTAGCAAAGTGAGCCTGACCTCACAGAATGAAGGGGAAACAATCACTCTCCAATTGTCTAAAAGATTTTTAAAGAGTGTTTTTATTAACTGTTTCGTAAAACTCACCATCGAGTCATCTAAGTCTTGACATTCTTAATAGGAGAATTAAATTTTTTCATTTATTTAATCATTTACTTTTTAAATATTTTTAATNTTTTGACATCATAATATAATCATGTCATTTCCTCCTCCCTTTTCCTCCCTCTAGATCCTCCCACGTGCCTCCCCCTTTCTCCTTAAAATTTATGGCCCCTTTTTTATTAATTTCTGTTACATATATGTGTGTATGCATATATATATTCTTTTTTATTTTTTTATTAAAAGATTTTCTTATTTACATACCAACCACAGAACTCCCTCTCCTCCCTGCTCCCTCTTCCCTCCTCCCGCCCCCCAGCCTTGCCCCTCAACAAACCCACCCCCAATCCCACCTCCTCCCAC
>LZPO01017910.1:4053-22873 GCA_001675575.1 Neotoma lepida | reverse complement strand
ACACCCTAAAGTGACCTGAGAAGAGGAAACCTCAATTGAAGAATTGCCTTGATCAAATTAGCCTGTGACCATGTCTGTGAGAGACTGTCTGGATTGGTGATTGATGTGAAAGGGCCCAGCCTACTGTGGGAGGCACACCGGTGCTGGGTCAGGGGTGAATAAGAAAGCTGGCTGAGTGAGTCAGTAATCAGCAAGCAGAATTCCTATGTGATTTTTGCTCCAGCTCCTGCTGAGTTTCTGAACTTGACTTCCCGAAATGATGGACTGTGACCTGGAAGTGTACGCTGAAGTAAACCCTTCTTTCCCTGAGTTGCTGCTGGTCATGGTGCTTATCACAGCAACAGAAAGAAAACTAGAACTACTCCAAATCCTAAGCTCCTCCCTCTGTCCTGACTGCAGATGTAAAAGCCTCCTCTATGTCACAGTGACCAAAGAAACCACAGCAACTCCAGAGCCAGGCACTTCATCCAGCATCAGATGGCCAATTTTCCTTTGGCTATCAATGGAGATTTGCCTGACTCTGGTCTGTATTAAACTCTCTATNTTTGCATGTTAAATCCTTAGAGGACATGTACAAGGGAGAGTTTGTTGTTCTACTTCATTGANAAAAGCATGGAATTGTACAAAAGTTGGAGAAATAGGCCAAATGCCATAGGGATGGTAANAGTCAAAAGAAACATCCCACTCTAGCTTGCTCTGGTCCCCAGGTTGAGCTTTATACCATCACCCCTCCCATAGAAACTCACTCAAGAGAAAGTCTTGCCAATTAGCCTGATCACCTAGGCAGAGCACTCAGCTAAAGACAAGTATCTCTGTTCTTTTCCTTCCTCCTCACAGAGTGAACACTGTTCCAATAACTTGCATGGAGCCCTCGCAGAAAAAAAAAATGACTTAAGGAGGGAGGTGATAGAATTCCATCCCAATTCATGGAATTGTTACTAGTGAGAAATTCTAAAATGACCCAGTTTTCATTCATGACTTTGATGCTAAAGCATTAGAGGGGAAGAAAACANATGCATTCCAGCTTGTGAGTATTACAATATGAAAATCAGAGGCATCCACAGCTACATGAAAAAGATGGATAAAAAAATGTTTTGGTAACACCATCATACCCAAAACAAAAAAGACAATTAATAAATACATTAAGGGAATGTGAATGGGGCTGCCTGCCTCTGCTGCTCAGCTCGCTTGTATTAAAACATTCAGTGTCCCCTGCTGTTAATACTTAGTGGTTTACAAACTCTCCACCACTCCCCTGGGAGCTGAGNGCTCAGTTTGAGAATTCTGCTCTGTGTGTAGAACCTGGTATTGAGTGTAGCAGATGCTCGTCCCAGCCTTGCTTGATGGCTTCACCCTAGCTTATCCTACACAGAGTCGGAGAAATAAACTAAATAGGATATTTTCATTTCTTTTTAAGGCTTAACATGCCATGATCCAGGGGAGAGATGGACATAAGTGACAACATGAGGTATTCGCTCCTCGGGCTTACACCCCTTCTCACTGACCTGAAAGAAACAAACCAAAAATAAAAAATAAATAACAAATTTTAAAAGGCCCATATAATACACCTGCCTTCTGCAGTGACAGATGACACCATCAGAAACCTGATGAGCAGTTGCATGAGCCACAATGAGAAAGGATCCATACATAAAGTACACAAAGGAATAGGGAAGAACATTCCAGAAACATTGATGGATTTGCCCATTTCAAAGATACCACCCCCAGTGTACTGCCAGCTGCAGAGATGCAGAAGAATTTTTATCAAGAGGGCTGATGCATGCATACCAATGCTTTGACTATACACATGTGAATCCTTGGAACCAAGGGTTGAGTTGACAAACTCGGCAGGTAAGAAAATATCTCTGCAGCTCAGAAATATCCTTGAGAATCAGAGCATCTACTGGGGGAAGAGTGTCTGCCTGGCCTTGGATATAAGCCTTGCACTATGAGCCTATTTTTGAACCTCCTCCTAAGCCTACAATGAAGTGTTTCAGGGAAGGAAANGGGGCAGGAAACAGAAAAGAGCAGAAACCCCTGATAGCTGAATATTCCTTTTGAAATGACCAGGTCACTCCTCACACAGACAGCAACTTCAAAATCAAGGGCATTTTAAGGAAAACTCCTCTTTGCATCCTGAAAGAGATAAAATTCATGCTGTACTTTTCCCCCAGAGGAGACAACTTGTAAGCTTCCCTCATTGTACCTAGGGAGGCTCAGAAGCAGGAGTNCCTCCCTCCATCCAGTAAATGTGTAGCCAGCCTGGCAGAGATGAATATATTCCAAAGAGANAGGTCAGCTGTCAGACTGTTAAAACAGAGGACACTGAAAGTATCCCCAGATTCCTGAGGAGAAATCTCATGCTGGGAGAAGAAAAGCTGGGCCAGAGTGAGAACTCTTCTCTTAAGGAAAGATTTACACCTTATATATACAGACAGTGGTGGGTCAATGTATATAAACAGGTCAATGGTGGGTGAGTCCATCCTCCACTGCAGACTGCTTAGCTGTGCATACCCTCCCTCGACAAATATTATAACCTCACTTCAGGACCCTGAAGACGAATTGGAGGAGTCACTGGTCTTTGTCCTTCTTCCCAGTATGGCCACATTAAACAAATCTTTTTCTTCTTTTTAAAAACTAATTCAGCTGTTTTAATTGACTTCTTAAGGCTGAATTTTGCTTCGTGGGCCACAGTCTGTAAGCCCAAGTGTAGCCAAAACTGGATTTTAAGTCTCCGTCTGACAAAGTCTCAACCACCTGGCCAGGCACATCTCCCTAAATGTCCTTCATGAACATGCCAGGCATGCCTCCACCTTTGACCTTCTAATCTGCTAGATAGCACTCCACTCCAGGAAACCTTGGCTGTCCCTCACAACCACACTAGGGGCTTTCTCCCCCAGAAGCTTTTTCAAATGTCTCCATCTGTCTGTTCCTACTCTGAGTTATCAAATCAGCCCTAACACTTATGATGGGCTCCTCTGTTCATCAATGGCTTCCTGCCATATCTAGTTCTCACATACAACCATCTAGNGACATCTGCTCTTACCTCCAGGTTACAGATGAAGGCAACTGAGGTACAGAGAGATTCTGTGTCTTNTGCCTTCTATTAAGGTTACATCACCAAGCACATGTCCAGGCCCACATATCTCAAGATGCTACATCCTTAACTATTATAATGATGACCTCTTGGTTCTTCTGGTCTTTCAAAGAACTTTATACTGTCATGTATCTGATCATTGTCTGGTGATAGAAATCTTAAAAGAACCTCAATTCCACTCATGGCTTCTCTCTCTGCCCAAAATTCATTGACCATTTATCTGCCACAGACTGGACTGGATCCTGGGAGTGAGATAACATACCAGAAAAGCCTCCCCTGAAGGAGATCCTAGGCATGGAACTACTGGTAGCCTCAGCCACATATGTGTTCAGTGGTCATTTGGTTCAGAAGCCCTGAGCTACAACCAACAGGCAAAGATGGCAAGGTTTCCCTCTCACTTCCAGTGACAAGTTGTGTGACATCCAATAAGGACATTCATCTGCTCATGTGTAAAATAAAGACACTGGTCACCAGTGAACTCGCAGATTGACCTACTGTGAGAATTACCTGTTGAGTATTTTTTTTTTTCATTTTCAAGTATCTGGGAGACTGGATAATATTTTGCTGAAACTGTGAGACTTGGAACAATCAAGGAAAAAGGGGGTCTCTTCAATGCTTGCCTTTTAATGATAGACACTTAAAGCTTGTTATTCTGGACTCAGTCTATGCAAATTTATCTACGCACTAAACTGTATTTGTAGCCCTGAACTCAGCCTAATGCTGGCCCAGAGTCATCATAGATGCTTAGAGAAGCTAAGTAGGCAGAGGCTCTGCTTTCTTATTTCAGCTCCACACTGGTAATAAGTACATGCATACTTTTGTGTTTTGGTGCCTTTCTGATGATTCTGTTGTTTAAAATAGCCCCCAACATCGCCCTGAAAATGCTGTCTTATGTTCCTAAGCTCAACAAAACTGTGATTGCCTCATGGGGAATATGTGTGTCTTTGTTTAGACATAAATTATATTTTCTTGGCCATGAGGTTTAACATTAAGGAATCAATAGTATATATTAAATAAGACATTATTTAAGCAAGAACACATAAAATGAGGTTACACATTCTTCAGTTTATGAAAATATTATGATGGAAACTCCCAAGAATCTAACTCTGCATTTTCCCCTAGGAACAATGATTCAGCATACATGGAAATTTCATAGAACATTAACTATCTCAATAATGAGAAGCCACTGTATTGTTTTTGTGGCCATTCAGTAAGAAGTCAGTCAAAGGCCCCCCAAAGCCTGTTCTGGATGAGTTAGCTATGACACTGCAAGTGTCATCACCAAATCACACTAGGGAAAGAAGACAAGATCAGCAATGCTTTGTATGTCTTCAAAAGCATAACAGTGGGGTTAGGCAATAGAGATTGCTTTTCAATAGAAACCATTGGTTTATTAATTCTTTTGTGTTTTTTCAATCATAGTTTGATTAAAACATGGTTTTATAATGATAAAAATAAGAGAACAAAGTAATCCATTGCTTAATTCTCTGTTGGCCTTCCAGTGTCAAGAAATACACTCATAAATCATTTTCTTCATCAACACAGAAATTCTCCATTTTACCTTGGTTTCTTGATCTGTAAATAATACTTCCTTCTTTGAAGTAATGCATAAAACTGTTGATTTTTTAATGTTAAACCTCAGCTCAAGAAACTATAACTCCTGCCAAAATGGAGGCTATAAGATTCACACATCTCCCCCATGAGGTAATCACAGCCTTGAGCTTAAGAACACAAGGCAGAGCTGGAGAGATGGTTCGGCAGTTAAGGGCACTTGTTCTGGCAGAGGACCTGGGTTTGGTTCCCAGCACCCAAATGGTGGTTCATAACCATTCATAACTCCAGCATCAGAGACCTGATACCTTCTTCTGGCCTCTCTGGGCAGCTACACTCATATGCATATACCCCCACATAGACACACAATTAAAAATAATAAAATAAATATAATGATAATAATGAGCTATGATAGGAGGAGTTGTGGATTTTTTTTTCTGGAGAATTCCTCCTGCATTGAGTCTCTTATGTCACTGAGCATATTTCTGCCTGGCCCTGCTTACCTCCTTTTCAGCATCTCCCTTGATATGGCAGACAACATTTTGCCTTTTCTAAGGCTCACATTTGGACCCATCACCTGACATCCAAAGTCTGTATTGAAGAACAGAAGCTCCGGAGTCACAGGGGCCTGGGGTAGAATTTTAAAGTCAAACATGCCTTTTGTGTGTGACTTGGTGCAAGTTAATACTTCAGAGCCTCAGTTTTCTGTACCTGGATATAGGGATTTTATCTACTTGAACAACTGCTAGGAAAACTAAATGGGATTGTATTACNAAGGTCTTCTGAGAAGCAGACTCCAAGTCAGAATTAAAGTACAGGTTATATATTAGGATGAGGAGTAACTGTGTAATGTATAAAGTGTTTGGGGCTACAAGAAAATCAGAAATAAATAGTTCTGGTAGTTATATAAGATTATGAATACAATCAATGTCCTGTGTTATGCACTTAGAAATAGTTGAAAATGGAAAGGTTTGTGTCCTATTTTATCATAATTTATGTCATGAATTTATCAAGGGAAAACACTTGTAAGATACAAAGGGTCAAGGACCCAGGGTCAGCTGGGAGCATCATCAAACTATGATACAAGTCTGACAAGTACAGAAGAGAGAGAATGGAAGCAGGTGAAGGAAGGGAGAAAGTCTGGGCTGCAGTNAAGTTCTAAGGAGAGTCCACTAAGATCATCAGGGATCCACTGTCTCCCAGGAACTGGCTATCTTAGTACTCTCTATATTCATTCACCAGTTGTGAGCCATCTATGGGAAGCACGTCATTGGTAAAATGGCATTCACAGATTTCATAGCACAGACACTGGTGACATCACTCCATTATGTTCACTTCAGTTACAGATCTGAAATGTATATTCTCATGGCTTCCATGGGGATTGTGCCTGTTAAGTTATTCACCACTCTGGAAGAGAGCAAAAGTGTTGATCATTTCCATGGCAACAATCAAAGTCACCATCACTGCCAAACACCAGTACCATGATCTTTATCCCAGTAAANTTTTTTCCAAGTAACANACAGTCAACTCCAATTAAATCACTTTCATTTATACTAGCTGTACTAAGTGTCACCAATGTGATGTTCATCTAGGAAGNTTGAACTGCNTTATAAACATTAGAACTGATGAGTCTCTGAATCTCCTACAGGCACAGGAAACCAATAGAATATAAAATAACATGTGTCAAGCAATGTGGGTGGAACCTACACAGTGCCTTCAAACTCCACAGCCTTCCATCACTGTCCATGAATAGCTCTTGCCTCCAAAGGCTTGGAGACTGAAGCATTGCTCATCTGTTGCCTTCTCATTCCCTGTCATCATTTATAGCCCTCATAACTAGGCAAAAGAGGGGTCAGCACAAACTTTCCTTGAACAAAAGTAAACCTGAAAGACATTTCAAAGCAGGTTACCCCAGCACACTACTCATGCTGGTGAGACTATAACCCNCAATGTTCCACGTAGATAACCTGCAGTGTTCCACGTAGACACTTGTGATTTGCCTTGAGCTCAATATGCATTACACTTCTGTATTCCTTTAAGAAAGAAGAATATGACACCCAATCACATATAATGGGAAAAAAATCATTCTTCTAAGGAGAAATTAGCCAATTTTCTTTAAAAGGTGGAGTGGATGACTAGAAGGAAAAAAGTAGATGGGAAAAGTAGGTTTAACTAGTGCTTCTAACTGTAAGACTGTTGTCTTTCTCCAATCACTTAATTGGGCCAATCATGTGCTTTTTATTTATTTCTTCTAAGAGAGAAGTAAATCTATGAAGAAGTGGTAAAATTAACAAAGANTGAGATGCAATTCTAATGCTATTCTGCCCACCAACNCAAAGTAACTGTCATCGCACTGTGGTCCTGTTGTTCCTCCTCCTTCTCATAAAAACCTACCTACCCCCCTAAGGAAAGAGGTTATTTACACGACCTGTGATTAGTCCAACACAGTCCATCACCCAAGAAAATCAAGGATAGTTCTTCCCTAACAAGTTCACGTACTAAAATTATTCTTTATAAAGTCTGAATTTCACTTTACCACCTAAAGAAGTAAGTAACATATGTCGGAGAGAACAAATGTGCTAGACATGATGCTGNGTGTGANGGTCAAAGACATAACAAAGAGAAGCCAGGCATGGTAGAACATATCTATAGTTATAGCTCTCTGTAGGCTAAGGCAGAGGGATTATGAGTTTGATCATAAATAATGAGTTCAGGTGGGCTATATAACAAGACCCTGAACAAAAATTAAAATCAAAGGTAGTGTTGTGATAGAGTGAACAGTAAATACTGTAGTAAGGAATATGGGGCTGCACACAGGCTGTTATGAGATCCACATGTGTAACCTTACCCACTCCTTTTGCATAAGGGTGAGGATCTAAGTTGAGCCCTTTAGGAAAAGAGAGAGTAAATGAAGAGGTAGATAAGAGGTCATCTGGCACAAAGAAAATTCTATACTCACAAGTAGTGAGTATAGACACACAAGTAGTTGTGTATAGCTAGATCAGAGAATTCAAAGAGATGCTGGAGTTCTGAAAGAAAAGTCTGGAAGGGGAACCAAATCCTCCTAAAACACATGCTTGCGGCCCACAGGAAAGAGGCAGGACATGCTCCTGAGAACACTGAGAGCTACTAAAGAGGAAAATCTAGATGTGTATAAGAGACAGTCCTCCTAAAACACATGCTTGCGGCCCACAGGAAAGAGGCAGGACATGCTCCTGAGAACACTGAGAGCTACTAAAGAGGAAAATACACTGCTGGGGGATGTCTTTCTGTATGCTGTGAATGTGTTGCTCCCATTGGTTAATAAATAAAGCTGCATTGGCCTATGGCAGGGCAGAATAGAGCAAGGTGGAAAATCCAAGAAAGAGAGAGAGAGAGAGTGAGAGAGATAGAGAGAGAGAGAGAAGGCAGGGTCAGGGGAAACACTGTGAGCTGCTGCCAGGAGAACCAAGATGTGAGAGAACAGATAATGCCACAAAGCCATGTGACAAAACATAGATGAATAGAAATGGGTTGAATTAAGTTATAAGAGCTAGTTAATATGAGCCTGAGGCACAGGCCATACAGCTTTTGTAATTACATACAAAATACATATTTGTAATTAATATAAGCCTCTGTATGATTACTTGGGACCGAGTGGCTGCAGGACCAGGTGGGACACAGGAAAACTTCCAGCTACAACACACAATCTAGTTTGCCTATGAGAAACCCTTTATGTAAAGAACCCNGATATGAAGTCAGGCTTTTATAGAAATATTGGTAAAAGATGAAGGTGACCTCCACTGACACATTTAGGTNTTGAAATAAAGAAGTGGAGTGATTAGCCAACTATTAAGGAAGTAGAACCAACATAATCCATCCCTGATCAAGTGACAGTGGGGTAAAAGTCAATAATGATGCTCNGGTTTCTGGCTTAAATGGGAGTACCATTTTTTGAGATAGGNGAGACTTGGGTATAAATAGATTAAAATGAGTTAAATGCCTATGGGATTTTAAGGCATGATNTACCATTGTCAANAGTTAGAGAAAGCACTGAAGTTGAAGAGAATGGCCTAGGCTNAAGTTTTTAATTGATCNAACCAACCAAGAAAATGTGTGCANTTTGAAGACAGATTTGGAACATGAAGAGTACAAGTGCTTAACAGAGGNAAGTTTAGATAGAAGACAAAAAAGGGAGCCTGAGTCACAAAAGGCATGCTCACAGAGGGCAGCACCATTCAGGACAAGAAAGGACAGAAATTCAATAAAAAGCTGTTNAAAGTCAAGTGAAACAAGAACTATCAACAATTCCTTGAATTTAAGCACAAAGCACTCAGAGATGGCAATGGAGAAAGTGAGGGCTGAAATCAATGCACAGNTATGGTAGTTGTCATATACAGCTCAAATTGAGTTAGGTAGACACTCCCAAGACTCCAAGCTCTGTGTGAGCAGTCATCAGACTTCCATCTGTGCAGCCCACACAGCCCTCAAACACACAAGGCACTGAATGAATGTTTGAAGAGGGCCTCAGGAGATGCTCAATGGATAAAGTATGTCCCACCCAAGCATGATGACTGGAGTTCAGGTCCCAAGAACCCACATAGAATTCAGGCAGGCATGACCACCTGACTATAATCACTGAGGTGGGAGAGAGAAGAGATCGCCCTTGCAAGCTGCCTAGCTAGACTCACAAGAATTGGTGATCTCTGGGAAAAACAAGAAACCCTGATCTGATAAAGTGGAGAACAATCAAAGCAGCCATCTGATGTCACCTTCTGGCCCCCACACTCTCACGCCTCCCACGTGCACCCACACACATGCAAACACACATACAGAAAAAAATGAAACAAGATGAAAAATAAACAGTTGTAGAAAATTCATGCAAACTGGCATCCCACTCTTTCCAGCTTCACTTGGAAGTATCCTAAAGTTAGTGGTAAGGCAGAGGAAGATGTGTACAGCTGCTCCCTGGCCTTGAAAAACTCCGGCTTANGCCTCACCTGATTGCCAGGCATTCAATTAATCATGCCCTCCCTTCTCACCTCTACTCCTGGGTCAATAGACAAGGTCACTATGGTCTAATTAGACTCCTAAATGAGCTCCAGAGGTGTAAGGCAGAGCCTGTGCCAAGGTCTCCACGTCGTTCTCCCTTCTACTCCTCATATTTAGTTGATGTGGCAAAAAAATAATTAAGCTGATTTTGTTTCTGATTATTTTTCTGCAACCTTTGGTGACCTCTCACAGAGAAGATGATAACTCATCACTCAGAGAGAGCCACATCAACAACAGTGTCTTATATGCCGTCTATTGAGCACTATGTGGCACACATCATGCTGACCCTTCTTACAAAATTTAAATTACACACAGTTCTGCATAAAATCTTTACTGGTTCCACAATGTCCATAGAAATAGTAATTAATTTCCCCTATTCCTCATTCAATGACTAATCCAGGAAAAAAAAACAAAAAAAAATGTTTAAAGGGGGATATATTTGGTCAATAAACTACTATCAAATTAAAAAAAAACACATTTAGGTCAAGAGTATTTTATTATTTTTACATTTTTTAAAAGTCCATCTTAATGTCTTCTGTAATTAAATACAATGGGGAAAATATCTTCATTTAGTTTGTTGATTGTGGCATCAACCACATTTTGTCATCACTGGGACTCATTATAATGACATTCAACAAGTAGTCTCCCATGTAAAGCATCTTGCAGAAGTGAGCTAATACTTAGGGTTGTTACCTGCAACACCAAGAGAAGTAAGGTGTCAGTAAGAGACACTAAACACCAGTCACGGTTGTAGATTGCTCAAAGAAGCCTTGTGCTAGAAGGCTGTGAAATTGAACATAAATTCAGACCCTACAAAGCAAGGCTGATTTCTTCACCATTTGTACCAGTTGTCAACGTACTGTTTTTGAGCTCCCAAATCACCCTTCATTGCCTGCTCTGTAAAAAACTGAAACCTTTCAATACTTTTCATTATTAAACTGGGCTGTGGTTACACTTTGTCAGTCGAGGGCACTGAAGACACTGCCCCAGAAAATAATTTTTCTTCCTGGTTGTAGTGTATTCTCTAAGCAGGAGTTGGCACATAGATGGTTTTCTGTGTCAAGTTCCTGTGAAAACAGTTGTTCCTATTTGTGGCTTTCATGATGCTCCGAGCATCAAAGAACCCTAAGCATCAAGCTGCTGATGCAGAGTGCTTAGCCATTCTTGATAGGTATACAGCAGAATGCCTCCCAGGGAAACACCACTCCATGACTACAGTACCCCCAGCACTGTAGTGGAATTACTGTCTACAAGTGCCAGAGCCCAGACTTTTAGCAAATTCTAACAATGTATCATTACAACAACTTCCTCACCATTTGGTGATAGCTATGTTCTCCCCAACAAGATCAGCTGGAAGTAGAAGGGGTCCATCCCAGAACACTCAACCTCAGCTATAAGGGTAGCTGCTGCTCATACCTGATATCCCAAGCTTCTATAGAGTTCTCTTTACTTTTGACCAATCAATGCTACAATCCCCTAAAATGGTGAATAATTCTTTTGTGAAATTTATTTACTTACTGTTTGATAGTTTCATGTGTATACAGTATGTTTTACACATTTCCACTTCAATTACCCTCTCTTATACTTACACCCTCAGCCAATGAAACCTTTCTAACTTTCAGATCTGGGGTGTGTGTGTGTGTGTGTGTGTGTGTGTGTCCCCACATACACGTGTTTATGAGGGACAGACAGACAGAGACAGAGACTCCATAAATTTACTTAAGGTTGCTTATATGAGCATGGCTGGGAAGAGCTTTAGGTGCATATGCTACTCTTCAGTGACTACATCACCGATGAAAATGACACTCTCTCCCCCATTAATTACAACTAGAGCCTCAGGAAGGGATGAGGCCTCATGAGACCTTCCCCTATCTTTGATGAAATGTTAGCAGGCCAATCTCAGGCAGGTCTTATGTAAGCAACCACAGATGCTGTGAATTCAAGAGTGCAAAACCATGTCACACCCAGGAAATAGATTTTTACAGCACTGTACCTCATCTTCTGTCTCTTGCATTTTCCTCCACCTTTCTCTGGGATGTTCCTGAGCCTTGTAAGGAAGCGATACAGATGTTCTATTTAATGCAAAGCACTCAACAGTCACTTATTGTTAACACTCTGACAAATTTATGAAACTCTGAGTTAACGACCACTTGCAGATAGAAGAAGCTTCTTCTGACAAGGGCCAAGAGAAGCACTAATCTACAGATATACATATGACCATTATAAGGCAGCTTAACAGCATGTACAGTCAACAAAACACTAATAACAATTTTTTTCTAGGGCCTATTACTTCCCCAGCCATGGACTCTTGACTAGTTTTACAGTACCAAGCAAAGGTTCCTTCCTATGGAGCAGCCTCAGATTCAAACAGAAAGTGGTTGGTTGTTCCCATAATAATCATGCCACTATTGCACACCAGTGAAAACATCTTGCCTCATAGGTCAGTATGGTAACTCGCGGGGCTCACAGTCCAGTAAGACTGTTGATGGCTTTTCTCTCCCATCTGCCTGCATAGCACCTTCTGACACTATGGAAACCAGCCAGTAGGAAAGCAGCTTCCAGTGCAGTTTCAGGTTGATTTCTCTGTGTTCTGTATCCAAAGTATGTGATTGATGTCTTCAGCAATAGTGTCTTACTATCAAATTTTGGTGGACAGCAGTGGCAATAGCCTGTATTATATTGAGGCCTCTTGTCTTACCTGAGAATTTATAGAGAAGTATCCTACACCTGGCACTGAGTATCTCATTTAATAATCTTTGGCTTCAAGAAGCATCGCCTACCAAGGTATCTCTGTTCTGAATAACTTTGTATTAATCTTTTCTTTTTCAAGTTAACATATAACTGCGCTCTCTTGGTTGGTTTTCAATTAATACACCATTGCANATGTGCACACATACATATACACACACTCAACAGTGTCCAAAAGATATAAAATTTGCATAAATCATATTAATGTCCCTAGAACATAATCCTTAAAAATAATCAACTTTTTTCTGCACTGGAGATTATTGTATTACTTTTCTTAATTCTGATAATGGACATGTAAGAGAAATATTTTATCCCCATTACATAGATGGAGAATTGACACATTGACAGATTAAATTTCTTACCCCAGGTCTCACTGCCATATGGAATGCTGAGAGAGTAGTGACACGTCTTTCCATGTAAGATTAATGATTATTCTGACTTTTTTTTTAAAGCTTTTGTCTTAAAATTTGTGATTCAACCCCAGGTTGATTCAGAGACACACAAACTCTGTTTCTACAGTATACCCACTCCCCAATATTCCATCAGTTGTTTGATGGATCTTATGAAAATAAAAATTACTCCCAATGAAGACTTCAGGCTTGCACTGGACTTCAGTCAATAAGCCCTTCATAAAACTCTGGCACCTTGTGTGCCACTGTAGTGAAAGGGCATAGCCAAACACCGCTGACAGGCAGGGGAGCTGAGGCCAGTCAGGCAGCTTTTTGTGTTTATGTTGATGCTCAGTGTCCAAACGAGGAGCCAGCATTTTCAACATAGGGGACAATTAGCAGTATCAACTAACAGCTGTGTCTCTCCCACACTTGAGAAGATATTTACCTAAGATCATTCTGACTTTTTTTCCCTTTGCCTTTCTTTAAAAACTCTTTTTACACAAGCCACCTGGAAAGCATTTGTTGGAGAATTTTAATGACTTATTAAATCCCAAATCATTATCAGAACAAGACTTGCATCTGCAAAGGCTTAAACACTGTGATCCCACTCTCCTCTCTAGGACTTACACTCCAAAGGGGTGATGCCAACAGACAAACAGGGGGATGCCAAACAAAACATTTTAAATCAAAATCCTTCCTTGGAAAAGTAGTTGCATCTCTTTTATTTCAGTTAAGTCCTGGCTTAGGACTGTTTTGTTTGAGTTGAGGAGTAGAGTGGGCTGCCAGCCAAGACTCCCTAGTGCCTGCTGGAAGAAGTCCAACCCCACAGGCCAGAGCACTGAAGCCTTTAGAGACTGATTTTGTCTTATCAGTGTGGCTGTATTTTCTCCACACCCAGGGCTAAGATTCCTCGTATTCACAAGCACCACAACACAACTTACCAATACATTGCAATGTTTAGGAATAAGGTAAAATACCCCCCTTCCCAAATCCCAGTNCTCCACTGCCCACTCACTACCTAGGAACCAGTGAGTTAAATGCTTGGCACAACCATGAGCTCTCTAAGACGTGTTTTTGGGCCTCTGCCAATATAAATTCTTGGTCATAAGCATTTCTGCCAATCNTCTCTCTAAAACTCACACCTCTTGTGAGACCTTTGCCAGAGTAAATTGAGAAACGCAGCAAAGGTAATACATCATGATGCTAGCACTTATCATTGGTTTCCCACTGGAAAGTGTATGATGCCTTGACTCACAAGACTGGGACCATTTACCACAAGCCTTGTGGTCTGGTCTATCTCATGTAGCAACTAGAGGTAACTTCAGACTTCTGGGGGACTTCTGTTGTAAGAGATTCTAGGGGGACTTCTGCCATAAGAGATTCTGGATTCAACAGGAGATAAATGAAAGAAAGATCAGCTAGCAGTAAACCACGGGTGCTGGTCAAGCACTTTGGGCTTTCTCAATATAGAGCAGTGGTTCTCAATCTTCCCCATGCTGTGACCTGTAGCTGAAAGTTTTCTCCAGTCCTGCCAGGTCCCACCAGGCCCCACGGTCCTGCAGCTGCTTATAAAATAATTACTCAGAAGCTTATATTAATTATAACTGCTTGGCCATTAGCTCAGGCTTATTACTGACTAGCTCTTACATTTAATTTAACCCATAATTCTTATTTATGTTTAGCCATGTGGCTTGGTACCTTTTCTCAGTTCTGCTTTGTCATTTTACTTCCTCTGTGTCTGGCTGGCAACTCCTGACTCCACCCTTCTCCTTCCCATCATCCTTAGTTTGGTTGCCCCACCTATCCTTCCTGCCTGGCTACTGGCCAATCAGCGTTTTATTAAACCAGTATACAAGAGCATTATCCACAGCTGTGACCCTTTGATACAGTTCCTCATGTTGTGGTGACCCCAACCATCAAATTATTTTCATTGCTACTTCACAACTGTAGTTTTGCTACTGTTATGAATAGTAATGTAAATATCTGATACACAATGTAAATATCTGATATGTGGCCCCTGTGAAAGGGTCATTTGATTACCTCCCCCCAAGGGCTTATGGGCATTAGCAGCAAGACTATAAACAAAAAAAAATCAGATAAAAAGAAGTGGGTTAGCTCAGGTGGAAACCTAGCTTTGGGCTTCTTTCACATTGTTAAATTTCACCTTCATTTTCTGAGATATTAGTTTTTTTTCTTTTTATAAACAAAATTATTGCATGCTTGCAGAAACCACGGTGAAGGAATATTAACAAATGGTTAAAAAATACTCATAAAGTGTTTGCCATTGTTAGCCATCAGGGAAATGGAAATTAAAACTACATTGAGAATGTGGTCTTACAGTCAGAGTGGCTAAGATGAAGGAAACAAAAGATAACATGCTGATGAGGCTGTGGGGAGCGGCGAATGTTAGTGGACTACTGGTGGGAGTGCAAACTGGTATGAGCCACTTCTGCAAATCAATGTAGCAATAGCTCAAAAGATTATAAATAGATCTACCAATTGATCTAACCATACTACTCCTGGGCATATGATCAAAGGACTCTATTTCCTATTATTTATAGGAAATAGACAAAATATTCAGGCTATTGATTTCAAAGCTGGCTGATAAGGCCCAATTGTTGAAGACATTGCATATATTAATGATGGATGTGGTGATTTAAATAAGCAGGGCTCCCATAGGCTCATATATTTGAATGTTTAGTCCCTAGTTGGTGGAATTGTTTCGGAAAGATTAGGAGGTGTGGCCTTGTTAGAGGAGGTGTGTCACTGAGGGTGGGCTTTGAGGTTTCAAAGTCCATGCCAGGCCCAGTCTTTTTTTTTCTCTCTGCCTCCTGCCTGAGGACCAGGATGTAAGCTCTTAGCAACTGTTCCAGTGCCATGCCTGCCCGCCACCATGCTCCTTACCATGATGACCATGTGCTAACTGAAACTGTGAGCAAGCCCCCGATTCAATGCTTTCTTCTATAGGTTGCCTTAGTCCTGGTGTCTTTTCACAGCAATAGAGCAGTAACTAAGACAGTAGGACATGGAGAAATCAAATTGATATTGACCAGGAAGATAATACTGGAAAGTGCTATGTTGGCTGCTGCAGGGGAAAGTCATCAACAGTCTTATCTAGCTGTGAACCCTGTAAACTGTAACAATGACTGTCATGGCAAGATATGTCAATGGGTGCAACAATAACATGAATGTTACAACTATAACCAACCACTTTCTGGCTGTATTTAAAGCCTATTCCACAGGAGAAAACACATACTTGGTACTGTAAATCTGGATAAGAATTTATGGTTGGGAAGCTCATTACTACTATTCTACTAAATGGATATACTATCAAACTCCCCTCTATACTAGAATTTCTATACCTGCAAATCATACCTTATCAGGGAGATTCCTTTGTGCAGTGGACAGTGGTCAACCCAGAAATTCACAACTTGTCAAAATACAGAGAATGAGTTTCAATGGTGTGCTCAGCCACAAATGTGGCATCTATAGCACACACCCTCCTCGAGGGTCAGAGACCATCTCTGAGGAAAAGGTAACAGAAAGATGATAAGACCCACAGGTCAAGGAGGACCAGACCAAAGCAGTATTCTCTAGCCACAGCAGGACTGCTGTACTCATGAACTCAATACAGCAGCAATAGCCTTCACAAGGCCTCTCTCTATAAGATCAAGTCAGTCAACATTCTAGCACATAGTCAGGGAAGTACTCATGAACCCTGACTGCTAACTGAGGAGCTATTGAAAACTGATGCTTCTCAAGGAGGAAGAATCAATTTTTCTTAACAGTATGGCCCCTGGTTTGTCGATCATGCTACAGTGGATAGCCCCATAACCAGAAGTCTGTGGGCAGCACAAATTAGAGTCCATGGCTTATTTTTTNAAAAAGAGAAAGAAGACACNAAATTGAAAGCTAGGAAGTCAGGTGGATCTGGGGAGNTTAGGGAAGAGTGTATATGAATATGATCAAAGCACATGGTATAAAATTCTGAAAGAATTAATAAAAATGTTGTTTAAAGAAAAGTCACAGAGAAGGCCATACAGAGATGGAGGCAGAGGCTGAACTGATGTACCTGTATCTACCTGCCAAGGAGTACAAGAGATGACCAGGAACAATGGAAGGCAAGAAAGAGCTGTAGGAATGCTTATTCCTCAAAGATCCCAGAAAGAACCAACCCTCCCAATATCTTGATCTCAAACGTCTGGCTTTCTCGAGAGACTGGATTTCTATTGCTTCAAGCCTCTCATTTTGTGGCACATTATTATAGCAGTGTAGCTAATTAATACTAGACCCGTGGGCCACCCACCTGCCAGTTGTTCCTCCATTTTGGTATGTTAACAATTCCTGGAAGGCATGTTATAATACAGTAGTGGACCCTACCCCAGGGAGAGTCTCTGATTCAGTTGGTATGAGGTACAGACAGGAGATCTGCCTATCTAACAAGCAATCAAAGAATGCTGATGTTGCTGGTCTGAGGACCACACTCTGAGAACTACTGTTCTATACTGGATATTTGAACACTTAATTGCATTCAGTTAGGAGCTGCATTACATCATGTCTTATATCATATTTATAATCAGCTCATAAATGCAAAGTCTGCCTTCACAGTTATCCCATGAGTGTCATAAAAATCCACACTTTAACCTACTTTTGTTTATGCACAGGACAGAACAGCGGCTGGCACACAGCTAAACTGAATAGTGAAAACACTGGTTGGGAGCACCAATTTTATGTTCTTGAATCTCATTTATTCATTTGTAAAATGGGGTTAGTAGTTTTAAACAGAAATTTCACGAAGATAGAAGATAATTCAAGTAAATGCCCAATCCATTATCTGCTTCTAATATGTATGTGGTAAATGGTAAATGTTGTTGCTTAGGGATNTTGTTTATATTCATGCACAAAGTTGGCTATGTCTAGGTAGCATCACCAGAAACTACAGATTAGCTCAAAACCAAAATCCCACACTTATGAGACATCTACACAAATGATTTCAGACTCAACCAACTGTGTTCATCAGAAAGATTGCTCAGAGTGGTTCATGCATCACAGAAATCCAATCACTTCTTCTCCTTAACTACACTAGCAAGGCCTGTGAGAGCTGTTTTCATAAATTCATACCTGAAGGAGGTCACGCTCAGTTGTGCTTCCTTCTTGATTCATTCCATTTGTAATATTCACAAGAACCCTGAGTTTGGGAGAAAAGCTGGATGGGTCACACCAGGGAATGCTGGACAACAATGGATATCCATGCAACAAATCCTGAGAAGTGTCTCCCAAGGACCTTGTCACTGGGATTGAACAATGGGAAATAATTAGGAGAATTGGAGAGTGGGGTAGAGTGTGGAGTTGAGAGATGTCACTAACTCCAGCTCACATCAGCAAAAATTCACTGTGTATCTGCTACATGCCAAGCAATATGCTAAATTTGGGAGTGCAGAAGTGAAAAAGTACCACTGAAGTCTCTACCCTAGTGAAGCTTTAATGCAACAGGGTTGAAACATAGACATCCAGAGTCACAGGCCAAGTTCAAACAAAG
This sequence comes from Neotoma lepida, assembly GCA_001675575.1. Lineage (NCBI taxonomy): Eukaryota > Metazoa > Chordata > Mammalia > Rodentia > Cricetidae > Neotoma > Neotoma lepida. The sequence continues at coordinate 4,518 of LZPO01017910.1, read as the reverse complement.
AGGCTGCTGTGGCTGTCTCACCCTATTCCCTGGAAAAGAGTCCTACTACCTCCCCTCAAGTCAAATGTCCAACCTCCAGACCCCTGTCCCTTACTTACATGGAGGCCTCCCTCTATGCTGATAACTAAGTGTGTTCAAAGACTTCTGGTCCTCATGCCCATTTTGCCCTACATCAGTCTTTCTTCCACTCATCTTATATGACCAACTCTATTCTCTAAGCCCTGTTATGGAAGGTTCAGGTCCTGAAGNTCATCATGGATATGAGCAGTCTCCTCGGGCAGCACACATGCTGACTGCTATTCTGAGAATAGTGGTCTGTCTTCTAAGGAAGGAAAGAATGGAGGAAGGGAAAAAAGAAGGGGAAATGGCAAATATGCTATCAGCAAGGGAGAAAGGAAAAGGAAGAGAAGGGATTAGGACATAAGAAAAGGAGATTTCTTCCATATTTATATGTATGACTAGGGA
>LZPO01017909.1:19790-34457 GCA_001675575.1 Neotoma lepida | reverse complement strand
AAACAAAAACACAAAAACAACTCAAACCAAAGTAATGATTGTGTCATGAGAATTTTAAACCTTTAGGAAAGCAAACNTGTAAGATGTTGGTGATTGGAAGACATGGAATGCTGAAGGTGTTCCTAGCACAGAGTGTGGGAAAGCAAGTGTGCTCAACATGATGAGAGGGAGCATCAAACTCGCCTCTTTTCAGGCATCTGTTTCCCCTGCTTTCTTAACTTAAATGCCGATAGAATCCTCTAAGCCCAGCAAGCTGTTGGTTCCTAATATAACTTGGAATTTGGCAGCCACAAACAGAAGTATATGGAATATTAGAAGCCAATCTAAATATCTCCTAAATTAAAAAAAAAATGTTATTGAGGTACTGTCCTGGCTGGTTCTTGTCAACTTGATACAAAGCTAGACATACCTGGAAAGAGGAAATCAGAGCTGAGGAATGGCCTCCATCAGATTGGCCTGTTGACATACTTCTGGAGCATTTTCTTTTTTTTATATATAATTTTACTTTAAGATTTATTTATTATGTATGCAGAAAAGGGCACCAGATCTCATTACAGATGTGGTTGCTGGGAATTGAACTCAGGACCTCTAAAAGAATAATCAGTGCTCTTAACCTCTGAGCCATCTCTCCAGCCCTGGAGCATTTTCTTGATAGCTAACTGATGTAAGAGGATCAAGCCCACTATGGGCAAAGCCATCCCTGGAAAGATGGTCCTTGGATGTACATAACAGCAGGTTGAGCAATCCATGGAAAGTAAGTTAGTAGGCAGTGTTCCTACATGGTCTTTGCCTCAGTTCCTACCTCCAGGTTTCTGCTGTGAGTTCCTGTCCTGACAAACCCTTTCCTACTCAAGTTGCTTTTGGTCAGTGTTTTATCACAGCAACAGCAACCCAGCTGTGACAGATAGTGTGATTACATTTATTTTTATTTAACTGAAAAATATAAAGTATTATATCCTCTCTTATGTAGACAGGGAAATTAAAATCTTTTATCATACTTCTCACAAAACTTGATAATATGAGGAAAGAGCTGCTTGCTGTCAATCTGGTTATGTGGCACCTGTCTTTTGTAGTAACATAGAATACATACACAACAATTTTACAAGTAAATGAAATTCATAATATTATCTTATAAACTTAGAATTGTTCTTGCTAGAAACTATCAAAAAACAATGTTTGAATTATTGATACCTCAATACTTAATAAACTTTTAAAGTTACAATTTTTACTCAAAATATAAATTCTTATTTTAAGGGAAATTAATTGATAATTAATTTTATTTTGTGCTTTATCTGAACATTTAATTTGACTGCAATGATTTTTGATTTGTGTTTTGNGATAATATTTGACTATGATTACATACATGAGAAGTTTGTCATAGCTTTTCTTCATGCATTGAATCTCTCCCTCAGATAAAGAATGTGCAGATATTTGCTTGATTTGACTTTCCAGTCTTTCACAATGCCATATATATGGAGTTATCTCTTAAACTCAGCAAATAGTTTATCTATAAATACAATATTCTGCAAGTGCAGATGTTCAACTGGAGAAAAACACATCCTAACAATCCTGAAGACCTCTGTTTTTTTCTACCATAGAATTACTGAACTGCTGCTTGGCTGTCTTTGTGTGCAACTTTTGTTGGCAACAGATGTAGTATTTATAGTAAAGTCTATCACCGTTTATTAATGTTATACATTAGAGATATTTGCTGCTCTAAAAATGATATGCTAAAATATGCTAAGGCATTTTAAAGTATAACAAGAAAAATGAACTGACAATTTATTAATCACATTTCTTGTTTCATAATTGTAGATGATAAACCTTGAATAAAACAATGTAAATATATCAATTCATTTAGCATAATTGTGGAAACCATTTATAATGACATCTCCAGAGTAACTATTTCACTAAATTTTTACCTGAATTCCAAGTTTTTCACATTTTTCTTTTCATTGGAAATTAATTAAAGCAGTCTTTACTAATAAGTCATAGTTAGATAAAAGCAAGCATAGCAATACCCTGAATGTTCATGTGCCCATAACCACGATATACATTGGATATTACAGTAAAGTATGGTATAAAAAGAGACACATCAATACATCAATGTCTTGAAGACAAAACAGACTAAATGATATAACGGAGTTCTCACACAATAAAATACTGCATTATGAAATATGGACTAATGCCTCTGCCTGTCTAAATAAGCAACTGCACTTTATGCTTACATGTTATGTTACATATGTTTTATATGTTGTATAATATACCAACTTTCAGAATTTTTAACTAAATTTATCTTTTCAACTGTGACATAAAATCATACAAAGTTGAACATAACTACCTGTCTCTTATACACATCTAGATTTTATATGTTGTATAATATACCAACTTTCAGAATTTTTAACTAAATTTATCTTTTCAACTGTGACATAAAATCATACAAAGTTGAACATAACTACAGGGTACTATATGACAGCATAATTTAAGAAATGCTGGCCAGAAACAAGCTGTCTAACTTTTGCCTCTGAATTTCTATGAGATTAATAGTTTTTAAAATTTTTCCTAACAAAGTGCAGTACTTTTTTCTGTGTCTGGCTTGTTTCATTAACTATGATGATCTCCAGGTTCAAAACTTTTGCTGACAGAATGACAATCCCTTTATAAGCAAAAACTATCAAATATACACCACAAAATTCTTTTCCATTCAAGTGGTGATGACACCTGAGTTGTTTATGCTTATTGGCATTCATTCACTACTGTGACTAGTGATACAATGAACCTGANGAGTGCTGCTATCTCTGACATACTGTTTTCATCTCTTTCATTATACATCCAGGAATAAGATTGCTAGATCATNTGATATCTCTATTTTTAATATTTTAAAGGACTTTCATAGTGTTTTTCCTAATTTTTCACTCCCATCAATAATATATAGATGTCTTTTCCCCNATTTTCTCACCAGAACTCATTATCTATTGCCATTTGGTGAAAACTTCCTTTCTGGAAATGAGAAGATATCTCATATGGTTTTTGCTTGCATCTCCCTTATTATCATTGATGTTGAACATTTTCTTACATACTTATCAGCCTGTGCATATCTTCCTTTGTTTTATGGGTGTGTAGTGTATATATGTCCATTTGTCATTTTGCATGTATATGTGTAGATGAAGATGTTTATGTGCATAGTGGTGAACATGCATACATGTGCCTGTTCCTGTGGAGGTCAGAGGTTTAAATAGGGTATCTTCCTCAGCTAAGTCCCAAAGATCCTCTTATCTCTTTGCCCCAGCTCTTTGGTTACAGGGGTATGCTTCCGTGGCTAGGTTTCTACTAGGGATCTGAATTGAGGTCCACATATTTGCATAACAAGCATTTTTGCAGCTGAACTATCGTAAGTATGAATTCCTTACNTGCACTGTNTCTTAGCAGCTTGTCAAAAGTACCATTCATAGTTATTTTCTCCCATTATTTTTTAATTCTATTGATCATTTACTTTCCTTTACAGAAAAAGATAGTTTGATATAATCTTATTCGTTATTTGTTATTTGTATTTTAACTTTTTTTTGCTTGTATTAAAAACAAAACCAGCTGGGTGATGGTGGCTCATGCCTTTAATTCCAGAACTCAGAAGGTAGAGGCAGACAGATTTCTCTGAGTTTGAGGTCAGCCTGGTCTACAGAGTGATTTCTTGGATAGCCAGGGCTGTTACATAGAGAAACTCTATATATAAAAAACAAAACAAAAAAAAGAAAGAAAGAAAGAAAGAAAGAAAGAAAGAAAGAAAGAAAGAAAGAAAGAAAGAAAAAAGAAGGAAACCAATACAAACAAGAATATCTTACAGCAGCTTAACTATCAATTAGGTCCAGAAGTGAGCAGGAAGTTAGAGATTCCCAGTGGCTTCAGGAGAAACTGTGGACCCAGAAGGTAAAGCAGCTCTGAATCAAGATAAAAACCTATCAGTTTTGGGGGAGTTCACAACTACCTGAAACTTCAGCAGAAGCTGAGACCTCAGAGTGGTCTTTGGATTTGACAGTGGGTTAGGCCCACAGGATCCAGCTGTGTGGGAAGTTCCATATCACCCAACAGTTGGAGTAGTTGTTGTGGAACCAGGAGGCACACCAGCTCTGAACCTTGGTAAGGCCTAGGAAGCACTGCATCTTGCAGTAGCTTTATGGAAAGTTGTAGACCCAGGGTGGGAGCAGAATTTAACTAGTGGTAAGGTCAATGGGTGTATGGGAAATTTCACACCTCCAAGCAGTTGCCAAGGAATTAGACCAGATTTGACTCTAGGTAAGACAAGGATATGGTGAGAATTCAATTCACTGAGAAAGTTATAGACCCAGGTTTAAAAAGTCCTAGGGACATAAGACAAAACCTGACAGTAAGAGGAAGACTGGAGGGTTTCAAACATAAATGCCAGATCCACAGAGAAAAGGACACCTCANCTCTACTAGTATTTAGTCCTCTACTCTCCATTGCAAATTCCACCACTGGAAAATAAATGACTAGAATTTTAAAATAAAAAATANAAAAGAAAAACTCAATCAACTACCTCTTGATGTCCAACTCCCAGCACAGACCTATAAACACCAGAACTCAAGACAATATGTTACCCCCATGAATCACTAACTCCATAATAATGACATTTAATAAGAATGATATGGAAAAAACTACCAGACAACAAAATTCAAAAGAATGGTTATAAGTGTGTGCAAGTAATTAAATGAATGGTTGAATATATTCCAAGAGAGCCAAAACAAAGATATGACTGAAATAGGGAATTTAATACAAGATGTGAAAATATAGATATTGCTGGAACAAACCTGGACTCAAATGATGTTGGAAATGAAAAACTCAATAATCCAAATAAAACCTCAGTGGAAATCCTCACCAAGAGAATGCATCATGTAGACAACAGAGACTCACACATGGGAAACAAGGCAGANGACTACATCAGTGGGGTGAATGGTAAATATCAAAAACACATGAACAGAAAAATGTAAGACCAAAAAACATTAAAAGACTNGAAACAGGTATTCCAGACAAGTGGAATCTAGGAGCAAGAAGAATTAGTAATTCTAATATCCATCAAAATAGACTTCAAACCAAAACTAGTTAAAAGAGATAANTATGGTGATACTATGAAGACAGTCATTAAAGGAATAATCTATAAAGAAATTTAATGATTCTAAACATATGTGTACCAAATGCAGGAAGACCCAATTTCATAAAGAAATATTATTAGACCTAAAATCACAGATTGACTACAACACAGTGATAGTAAGTGACTTCAGTACCCCATTGTCNCCAATAGATCATCTGGACAAAGACTAAACAAATAAAAACAGTAAGTTTAATGGACCTAAATGACATCTATAAAATATTCCTCCCAAACATAATACACAACTTATTGTTCTCAGAAGACTATGGAACTGTCTCCAAAACTGACCACATATCAGGACACAAAGCAAGTCTCAAAAAACAGAAGAAAAATTAAGTAACACCCTGCATTCTATAAGACCACAATGGTATAATGCTAGGTATCAACAGCAATAGAAACTAAAAGAAGTAAACACATGCATGCAAACTAAACAAAACACTATTGAATTATAACTGAATCAAAGAAGAAACCAGGGAGAAATATTTACATTGCTAAACTTAAATGAAAATGAAAATACAACATATCAAAATCTTTAGGACATATCAAATCTTAAGAGGAAAGTTTACAACACTAAATGTCTACATAAAGATTTTGATAATTTAAATATACTTCAAAAAGGCCTTGGAAAACCAAAAAAATAAATAAATAAACAAAACCCAGAATAATTGATGGGAAGAGATAATCAGCATAATGACCAAAATTAATAAAATAAAAATGAAAAAGTATAAGGACTCAATACAACTAAGAGTTGGTTCTTTGAAAAGATTAAGAAGATTAACAATCCTTTTGCCAAATTATCCAACAGATAGAGAAGATCAAATTTATAAAGAGCCTCCATGGGACTGGACTAGGCCCTCTGCATAGGAGAGACAGTTGTTTAGCTTGACCTGTTTAAGGGGCCCCCAGGGCAGTGGGATCAGGATCTGTCCCTGTTGTATGAGCAGGCTTTCTGGAGTCCAGTGCCTATGGTGAGACACCTTACATAGCCTTGGTGCAGGGGAAGGGGCTTGGACCTGTCTGAACAGAATGTACCAGGCTCTGCTGATTCCCTATGGGAGGGCTTGCCTTGGAGGAGGTGGGAAAGGGGGAGTGGGTTGGGGGAGAAGGCTAGGTGGCTGGAGGAGGGAGGAGAGGGAGATCTGTGATTGCTATGTAAAATGAACAGAAAATTTCTCAATAATAAAAAAGGAAAAAAATGAGACATTACAACAGATACTGAGAAAATTCAGAGGTATATGAGGACATTCTTTTTAAATGTATATTCCAATGGACTGGAAATATCTTGTTTAAAAGGAGTATGTTTCTAGATAAAATAAAAAAATAAATCAAAACAATATAAATAAATTAAAAGGACCCATAACATCCACTGAGATAGAAGCAGGAAATTTAAAAAAATCTTCCAAATTAAAAAATAAAATGTTATAAAAAGCCTCTACTGTGGCCCAAATGGATTTAATACAGAATTCTACCAGACTTTCAAAGAAGAATTAACATCTATTTTCCTCAAAATAGTTAGTAGAATAGAAAAGGAATTATCTCTTCTAAACTATTTTTATGAAGCCATAATTACCCTGATACCAAGACTACACAAAGAGTTAACATTAACAACAAAAATAATCATAACATAAACACAAAACTTTTCAATAAAATACTTGCAAATGAAATTCAAGATCACTTCAAAAAGATAACCCACCATGATCAAGCTTCATCTCAGAGGTGGAGGGATGGTTTAGAATATGTAAATCAACAATTATCATCCACCACATAAATAAAGGACAGAAACTACGTGATCATCACATTAAATACAAAAAAAGCCATTGACAAAACCCAACATTGCTTCGTAATAAAAGTCCTAGAAAATCTAGAAACACTGGGAACATATCACAACATAATAAAGGCAATAGTATATAGTAAGGCCACAGTCAGCTTACTAAACTGAGAAAAATATGAAACATGTCTACTAAAATCAGGAGCAAGACAAGAATGTCCACTCTTTCCACCCCTGTTCAAAACAGGGAGTGAAGTCTTAGCCAGAGTAATTAGAAAAGAAAAGGAAATAAATTATAAAGAAAGAGAAATGGAAGACATCAGAGTATTCTTGTTTTTGGATTATATAAAAAGACTCCACAAAAAAAAATCTCATAAAGCTGATACACACATTCATCAAAGTAGTAGAATATAAAACACACACACACACACACACACACTTGCCTTCCTATAAACCAATGATAATATACATACTGAAAATGAAATGAGAGAAATATTCCCATTCACAAATAACTTCAAAATATTTTGAAAAAAATATAACGAAGGACTGAAAAAATTTGAGCAANTGAGCTCTAAGATACTAAAAAAAGAAACTGAAAAAGATACCAAAAGATGAGAAGACCTTCCATGCTTATAAAAAAAGTTGGTAGTATGAGTATTGTAAAAATGGCCATCTTATCAAAAGCAATCTATAGATTCAATGCAATTCCCATAGAAATACCAACACAATTCTTCACAGAAATTGAAAAAAAATCTCAAAATCATATGAATTCACAAACATCTCTGGATAACCAAAACAGTCCTGAGCAATAAAAACACTGCCAGGAGAACCACCATCCATGATTTCAAGTTATACTACAGAACCACAGAAGTAAAAGCAGCATNACACTGTCAGGAAAACAGACACACTGATCAGCAGAATAGACCTAATCCCAGATATAANTTCACTCATCTACAGCCATCTAATTTTTGACACAGATGCCAAATGCATATTGGAGAAATGACAACATCTTTAGCAAATGTCATTGTAAAAACTGGGTGTCTACATGTACAAAATTTGAATTATTTCTCTCACCATGCACACAAATCAATTTCAAGTGCATCGAAGATCTAAGTGTTAGACCTGAATCTCTGAAACTTCTAGAACAAAGATTAGGGAAAATAGTTCAGGATAGATGCTCAAGTAAAGACTTTTTCAATAGGACTCTAGACACCTAGAAAATGAGATTAAAAATCAGTAAATGGACTTAATAAAACAAGAATGCTTCTATACTGCAACCGAAACTATTGATCAACCCAGAAACACCCTACATATGGGACCAACCAGATGCTTGTCAGGTGTACAACTGACAGACAGAGGATTAGGGTCTAGAATGTACAAAATGTATCAGGAACTAAAAATAAAATAAAAATAAAAAAATAAAAAACCAAAAACTTAAACACTGAGAACACTAACAATTCAATTAAAAAGAGAGCTATGGAACCAAANAGAGCATTCTCAGAAGTAATAACAAATGACTAAGGAATAAATTAAAATGTTTTCACCACACTTAGCTGACAAAGGAATGAGAATTAAAATTACTTTGAGATTTTATCTTATCTCATTCAGAATGGCTAAGACTAAGAAAACAAAGACAATAAATGTTGGTAAGGATATAGGGGATGAGAAACACTCATACACTGTTGGTTAGGGTACAAATTGGTGCAGCCACTGTGGATATCAGTGTGGTAGTTAGTGTAAATAGACAGTTTTTTCCTGCCTGTCAGTTCCTGAATAACCATCCTGAAGCTTATGTTTGGCCATTAGCTTGGACTTGTTACTAGCTAGCTCTTAAATTAANCTATATTTCTTATCTATACTTTGCCACACAGTTCCTAGCTTGTTACTTCATTTTCTACTTGTCTTGCTTCCTCAGCAGCTGGCTAGCTTCTGCCCCGACTCTGCCCTTTCTCACCTCTGTCTTNAGTTTGATTGTACTGCCTAACCTTATTCTGCCTGACTATTGGCCAAAATAGCTTTATTTATCAACCAATGAGAGCAACACATATTCACAGCTTACAGCAAGACCATCCAACAGCATGGTAGTTCCTCAGGAAATAGTTCTCCCAGATGAGCCAATTATATCACTTCTTGGCATGTACCCAAAGGCACTCACAATAGCTAGGAAATGGAAACAGCATAGATGTTCATCAACTGATGAATGGGCAATGAAAATGTGGTAGCTATATACAATGGAATCCTACTCAGCTGTAAAGGAAAATGAAGTCATGAAAACTGCAGGCAGATAGAAGGAGCTGGAAAACATACCAAGTGAGGAAACCCAGATCCAGAAACACAAATATTACATGTTCTCATTTATAAATGAAACTTAGTGTTGAATCCTTAGATTTTTGTGTTTAAGTGCTTGTATAATCCAAAAAACTAGAAAGGGACCATTAATGGAGAGGGAAACAAAAGATATTAATGTAGGGTAAATAGTGGAACATGGGTAGGTAGTAAGTAGGAGAAAGGAAGAATGATGGGGAGAGAGCTCTAAGTGGGGAGAGAGAAAGGAAGGTAGGACAAAGCAGAGGTTTGAAGAGGGATAAGAAACGCTGAAGATGTTTCAAAATGCCACATGAAAATCTACTGTTTTATAAAATGTGTGTGTGTGTGTGTGTGTGTGTGTATTTATTCATATAAGACAGTTTAATTGGGGTTACTCTACATAGGAGAATTATCTTCATCTCAATGCACCATAGACTGATAAAAAAAAAAACTAGCCCAGTGTATGTGTGGGATAACACCCTTTGAGTAGTAGTTTACTGGAGATCCCCAAAACAATATATCTGACTGCCATTTTTCATAATTGCCCACCAGAACTTGATGGTAGGACCTATTGCTGAAGACACCACAAACATTAGTCACAGGACATGGAGTTGTTACTCACCAGGACACTTTCTCCCAGCTGGTTAACATTTATAGTACTAGAAGATGCTGTGCAAGCTATTTGAGGGGTGGGGAGTCATCAACAGTATTCTTCAACTGTGAATTCTGTGAACTACAATGTCGATCAGTGTGGTGAGATATGCCCATCAGTATAATAGTGGCACAAATGTTCTGTGGATAACAAACTGCTTTCTGAAGGTCTTTAAGTCTCACACTGATAGTCTAGCCAAGAATCCATAGGTGCTAAGCTTACAGAAACCTACTCCTATTGTTTTGCTAAACAGACATTGTGTCAAACTTCTAAGTTTGTATTTATTTCAGAAACTCACAACTGATAAAAGTGTAAAGAATTAGCAGCTTCTAGCAGTAAGATCAGGACCAGTACCTGGCACTTGGCTGGCATTTGGNAACCTGTTCCTCAAGCTAGATTTCCTTGCCCAGCCTTCATGCAGTGGGAGGAGCTAAATCTTACATCAATTTGATGCTCCATGCTTTGTTCAAGCCCATGGGAGGCCTGCCCCTTTCTGAATGGAGATGGAGGAGTGAATGAGGAAGGGGGTACATGAGATTCCAGGGGAGGAATAGGAAGAGAGAAGAGAGGGGAAACTGTGGTCAGTATGTAAAAGAAATGAAAAAGAGTTAGTTAATAAAATTAATTAATTAATTTTTAAATGATATANTTTTTATTTTTTTAAAAAATGATAGAAATGAAAAAAAATAANCAACTGTAAAGTGTTCAGCCACAAGTAAGGCATCAATATCAATTCCTCTCCCCATGTCTCAGGAACCAGCATGGAAGAAAGGGCCGAAAGATGGCAAGATGTAAAATCTGGAGAAGAGTGAAGCAAAATTGTCTTCTGACATTGCAAGACCACTGCATTCTTGAACTCNNGGCAGGTGTGGTTGACTTCCCAAGACCTGTACAACACCAAGCCAGGAGTAAATATTCTACAACAGAGGCATACATCACCACCTTACTCTTTATTGAAGGACTGTGGACATGGTTGGCTTCTGGAGGATAGGTAGTCAAGGATGTGGCTTCTCCTGGGTTTACCAGGCTCCAATGGTTGACCCCACACCTAGAAGGGCATGGGCATTACATTGGAATCCATGGTTATTAAATTAAAATTTTTAAGATGCTATGAAGTTGGGGCAGTAAGGAATTGGGAGGAGTTAAGGGAAGGAGTTGAAGGTTAATATAATCAAATACATTGTATGAAATTCTTAATAAATTAATAAAACTGTTTTTAAAAGNGATGGGAAATTCCAAATCATTAGTTGAAGATGCTGGAAGATAAGAGCATGGCTCCTATAAGAATATGGAGCCTTGGAAAGATGTTTTTTCAAATGTGTGCATAAGATAGAACCTTCATAACCAATTTTATGTACTGTAAAAGGCAGTCAGGAGAAAGAGAGAAATACCCATATGCTATTTTTTGTTGTTGATTTCAAATAAATACAAAACCAAAATCTCTGTTACAGAGAAAAAATACTGTTCTTTCCCGTGCTCTCAGGCATTTCATCTGTTTTGTTCTATTAATTTGACAGGTTCAAGTTTACATTCTTAACCTGTTAGTTGATTTTNCAACTAGAAAGAGGCAGCTGTCTTGTTTCATTCTTTTGCATGTGGACATCCTATTTTCCTATCATTGTCTAATATAACAACTGACCCCCAACTACAAGCCAGGAAATTATTACAAATGGAACAAGGATCTCAATAAGAAAAGCAAAAACCTTGAAAATTCATACATAAATATAGGAAAATAATTCTACATTTTCAGAATAATATTTTAAAAAACTCAANAGTCTATACTGATATATAAAACNGAATTGAAGATTTAAGCTTTACACCAAAGTAGTTTAAGTGTTTAGTAAATGTTATGTATTTTATTTTACTCTCACCATAAATTCTACTCTCCTTTTATAATATTTTATTAATTATTTGAGAATTTTATTCATGCATGCAGTGTTGACCATACTGGCTCCTCATTCTTCGTGCTATCTAAAAGATAAAAATGTCATTGTCCTTACAATCTTTCTATACCACCTTCTGTGATATTCCCTGAGCCTTAGGTACAGGGGTTGTATCTTAGATTGAGGATAAGCACCCCTTAGTTGTTCTCTACATTTTGACCTGTTGTGTATTTATATGATGGTCTCCATCTGCAAATAAAAAAGATTCTTTGATAAGGAGTAAGAGCTAAATTTATTTGCCTATATAATGACAAGTGTTTCTGTACAGTTGAGAATTATACTGGTTTAGAAAAGTGACAGTAGCAGATTCTTCTCCAGGGTCTATGACCTTACCAGGCACAGATAGTTGTCTATTTGACAGTATCAAAATTAATTAGTGGCTATTGAGTGGGTGAACCCGATTAGGCAACTGTTGGTTCCTCCCAAAATGTAATCCAACTATTGCACTCTTGGGATATCCTACCATGCTTGTCGGTGATAGAAGAAAGTTTCNTCANGCCTAAAAGCAAGTAATGGATTCTGAAAGGGGGAGAATGAGTCTTNTCCAGGGAAAACTCCTTCATGTTATTCATTCACAAGTGGTCAGCTCTAAATTATACAGACATACATACACATACACTCACACACGCATACACATATGCATACATATACAATACTAAATGGACTCAGCAGATTGAAGTGTGTGTGTGTGTGTGTGTGTGTGTATGTGTGTGTATGTATGTGTGTAACAAAACTAATTTAAAAAAAAGAGGTCATAAATTTGAGAGGGAATGGGGAGGTGCTGTGGGATGTCTTTCTTTACGCTATGAGTATGTGTTGCTCTGATCAGTTGATAAATAAAGCTGCATTGGCCTATGGCAGGGCAGGATGGAGACAGGCAGGAATATCCCAGAGAGATAGTGAGAGCAGAAAGAGAAGGGGGAGGGGACACTGGGAGCTACAGCCAGGAGAAGCAAGATGTAAAAGTTATGGTAAGCCATGAAGCCATGTGGCAATGTATAGATTAATAGAAACGGGTTGACTTAAGTAGTAAGAGCTAGCTAAGAGAAGCTTGAGCTAATAGGCCATAGAATTGGTAATTAATATAAGCCTCTATGTAATTATTTTATAAGCAGCTGTGGAGCCGCAAGGCCAGGCGAGACCAGAGAAACTTAAGGCTACAAGGAGCTATGTAAGGAACTGAAGTGAAGGGAAGACAGGGTGGAAATGATGTAAATGCAACTACACGTGTATAAAATACTCAAAATAAAATAAGACACTTATAGAACCTTTCAATACATGGATACCATAATTTTACAATAATCATCATAATGACAAATAAATATAAAAAAGAAATTAGCTGCCAAATGAGAGGAAAATAATGTAGCACAGTATTGACAAAAATACATAAAAGAGTATTCTTAATGCAAAAGCAAAGATAAAAAATATATGAATACAAATTTCTTAGGGAACAAAACATGTATGAGAACAAACCATTTGACAATACAGAAAGCATATTATCAGTATTAAGGAGTACCTTCAATTAAGTCTACAATGCAACACTCCACACACANCTACTTTCTAATATTATCATGATTTCTAGACATTACAAACACTGACAATGCTTTGTTAGAGACTTGTATACTGCTGATAACAGCATAAAAGGGCAAAATACATTAAAAGCAATATCGTACCATTCTATAAAATTCAACATGTGCACNCAATATGACACATAAATTTCACTCAAAAATACAATCCAGAAGACACTTTGGAAGAAGTGCAACATGGAATGAATGTAGAAATATCTACAACCAGACTGAAAAAGTAAAACATTATATATAGCAATTTAACATCTAGTGAAAGAAGAGTAGAAAAAAATGAAATGAAATGCAGTGTGAAAATAACTTGAGCAACATCATGGGGATTTATATACATATCTTGATAGAGAATAGATGGTTGGATAAATAGTCAGACAGACAGACATTCCATGTATATCTTTCAAAGAAGAAATTAGGATAAGGTATAGAAAGATCCTACAAAATAACTACCCATCATTTCTCAAAAACTAGTTTGTTTCACTAGGAAAGAAAGAGCAATGCATGCAGGTAAGTACTCCTTTCTTGGTTGTGAAATAACTACAAGAGAAGAATATCTTCATGTTTAATATACTTTAAAAACCCAAATAGAGGCAGTTGTAGGAAAACATCAATAGTAAAAATATTAGAAATATAACTATGGAACAAAATGAAAAACACCATAAAATTTAAAATTTTTTCAAGAAATACAAATGCAGTGCATTTANCAACATAGGAAAACAATTCTCCAGGAGGAAAATGATGTTTTTCAAATAAATAAAATGCATTGTGAATAAATAAGCTTAACATAGGCTTTTTGGAATATATATAATTGCTTTATGAGGGCTAATTTTTATGTACGGGACTTACTTTAGTCTTGATTCAAAATGCCAACCAATGTAATACAGCCAGACTATGTGTACTCTATTTTTGATCAATGATTATNTAATGTGTTGTTTTATGTATGAAATTATATTGCTATATGAACCCATTACTTTTAATTATTTCTACTTGAGACTGTCATGCAGTGCTTTGNTGAGCTCTTATTTTGGGAGATCAATANTAATATACTTATGGAGAAATTCTATTTGATAAATATTTGTCCAAAAGCGATCGAGGAGACAGAAGTAAAAGTGAACACAAATGCTACAGATTGACTATAATAACATCCATTTGAGTTTAAAATGGATATGTAGAAGTTTTAATATTTTTCTTTAATTTAATAGTAATTCATTGTCTGTAGCAGGGGTCCTGTGTTGCTGTTCCCTTTATGGGGAGGGGGC
>LZPO01017909.1:3834-18080 GCA_001675575.1 Neotoma lepida | reverse complement strand
TTGCTTATCATAGTCTATCCAGACAGACTAACAAATTTCCTTGTTATCAGCCTAGACCTCATTCCCTAAAGCATTTTTAAATCTCAAAGTTAATTGAGCTTCAGAACAAAGTCATGCAAGCAATTCTAATTTGCAGCATGNTTGATGATGTCTCCCTGGAGACAAAGCATCAGGTAGTTTTGTCAATCAAATCAAAGTCATCATGTTCTCTTCTAATTTGTTATAGATATTTATGTGTTTACATATGTCTGCAAGAGAGATTTGATTATGAATTATTTACTGTTGTTACTTACTTGTAATGCACCAATCACCATATAGAGACCAAATTAGGAATGATGTCTGCAAATTTCCAGGTAAAAAATACTAAGCAATTTATGTAATAAAGTAACAACACCATAGAGGTGCGAATTGCTCTACCTAAAATCTTTTCTTCATAGTACTCAAAATCCCAGCAATATTTCAAAGTCCAATTATGCATTTTCTTCGGATTAGAATGCACACACACACACACACACACACACACATACATACACACACTCACTCACACACCAAATAAAAAATTAATAAGTATTTGTTTTAATTAAAGAAAAGATAGAATACAGAGAATTCATTCTTTTTTAACTTGAATTATAGTAATGTGACAGAATTTGTAGTTATCCATAGAGAAAAAAATAATGAGACATAGTTTCTGCATTTAAATAAGCCAGTGACCTTTCAGTATATTTAGAATATGATGCATGAATTGATAATTTCACTTGTATCTGTGGGAGCTATATTATGCACACAACTCAAGTTGTTCCATTCATTAAGTTTTTTTAAATTATATTTGAGATGGCAAAAGAATTCTTGTTACTAGATAGAGGTAAATATGGATCATCTTGAACAAGGTCCAGAGTGCTATGCTAGTTAAATACAACATACAACATTAGAGTTCCTTTTAGAAGTAATAGACCTTATGTTTTATTTATTAAATGATAAGGATTTATTATAATTATTGTTAAAAGAATCATAACTTGAAAAGGTTTCTATATTTTGGGGGTAGCTCAAGTCTACACCTGGATACAGTGCAGAGATGAACAGAACATGGGAATCCCAGACACAACGTATGTATCTACACCGTAGCTCTTGCACCTGTGGCTCAGGGAACATCCTGGAAGAGGGACTGGGAAGACTGTAATTCAGAATACCACAATATTTGCTGTGTGACTACCTCTCCTAGAAAGGGCTACATAAATAAACCCAAATAATGATAATACCAATAGAAACNCTAAATCAGAAGATAAAAATCTCACACGGCCCCAGCAACTCTCAACAAAGATCTCTAGGCAGCTAATGACTGAGAATTAGCCTCTCCCAGGGATGAGCTCCTGATTAGTTATTCAATACAAAGTGATTATCTCTGAAGCCATATGCACACAAACAGCAAAAATGGACTCAGCAGGTTGTATTTACGTATTTGTGCATATGTATGCGTCTATGTAACAATAACAATCAAAGAAAAAAGGCTATGAATTTGAGAGTAGGGTGTGTGACACTAGTTGGAAATGAGGGATTTGAGAGTGGGTGGAGGAAGGGAAGGGAAGGAAGAAGTGAAATAATTATATTTAATTTAAAAAGAAAAATACATTGTAAGGAAAAATTGTAATAAACCAAGGCAAACAATGAGCATTATATAAAGGATGTTTAAAAGATAAAATCAACTGTCCATGGTAAGGAATAGAGGGTGGAAGTTGTGCTGTCCAGTAAAGGGTTTCAGCTTTTGGATTATTAGAGTGAGAAGGAATANAAAAACACACTTTGGGAACAGGAAAAGTGGGTCAAGTTTGAACATTACCTGTGTCAGATGTCTCCATTTTGGAGAATATGTATAATAAATTGTAATCTGGAAGTGAGAGGTTTATAGTGATAGCGTATTTTGCATCTTTCTATAGAGTTAAAATGNGGGTGAAATTAAGGTGAGTAAAATCCTAGTTTGCTATTTGTTGTTGGGATAAACAACACNACCAAAACCAACTTGATGGAGGAAAGGGTTTATTTCAGCTTACAACTTGCAGTCCGTCATGGACAGAAGCCAGGGCAGGAGATTAAGCAGAAACATGGAGGCAGGAACTGAAGCAGAGAGCATGAAAAGAATATCGCTTAGTGGCTTGCTCCCCATGCTTTCTTATGTAGCTCAGGACCACCTGCCCAGGATGATACCATCCACAGCTGTCTGGGCGNCCCCAAATCAATAATTAATCAAGAAAATTGATGTTCCCATAGGCCAATCTGATGGAGGCAATTCTCTAATTGAAGTTCCCTCTTCCAAGGTGTGTTAAGTTGACGAAAATCTAACCATCACAAGTAGTAAAATGAGAAAACAGTGAGAACAAATTCCTGGAAAAAAAACATTATCAAAATGCAGGTAATAAGTTCCCTGTTATGTGTGGATATTGACTGGAGAAACCATGAGACTCCAGTGGATAACTCAAAACCAATGACCACACAGATGACCCCAGTTAAACTCAGTCATAAAATAAATTAAAAAAGACATAAAAATCTGTGATTGGAACTTATAGAGAGGAGGGTGAGGCTAATAGATATGGGAGAAAAGAGAGGGTGCAGGCAGAAGTAATCAGAATGCATTATATATATGTCAAAGAATAAGCTTAGTTAATTTTTTAAAAAGTTATGAAGGTTATTTGAGTGGATTACATGTGGGAATGAGAGCCACCACAAAGAAGGTGGTGAAAGTAGGGTTCAAGTGGTTATGTTGAATGCAGATGAAATAAAATCAGGATGATGAAGTTTTTTTGACCATATAGGTAGCTTTTTATTAAATAATGCATTATAAATTATTCTATTTTACTTAGGAAGTGGCCTAGAAACTAGAAACTAAATATATAAATTCTTAAATTATGAGAGCATTAAATGTATAAGAAAAAAATTGTGGCATTTTCTTTATATTGCAGTCCTAGCTAAACCAAGATGGGATGTGTTCTTTGCAGCTGAAGTTTCTTGGCAGTTTTGATGAGTGTGGCAGATTGTATTTTCCAAAAATGGTCACAGCAATATTTCCAGTTCTTCATGCTTCTCCAGCAGAATGCTGCTCCGTGGGAGTTGCAGGGCAGTGCTCCTTCTCCCAAACTGAACAAAATGTGGCAAAGGAGACTTTTTGAGACCCTGAGAGCTAGCTTATACAAGTGATGTAGTTTCCATCCGGCCCTGGGAATCCAGCCACTGTTTATTAAAAAAAAATAATCAGGACCACATGGAGAAGCTACATGGAGATGTTCTGGCCAGCAACCACAACTATGATCTGAGATGGTAGCCAGCATCAGCATCTAGACATGTTAACACGCCAGCCATCAGAGAATCCNATCCCCAAGTCTTGGTCATNTACCAGATGATGCCAAGAAGAACTGAAATGAGCTGTCTCCAGTGAGCCCTGCCAGCTCAACATGCTTCGTGGTGCTTACTGACATCTTAAATTCAGCTCATCTCTCCCAATCTATCACTGTCTGATTCTATTTCTCCTAGTTCTGTTGATTCCTGTAATACAATTTTACCCTCTCCCTTCAAGTACAAGATCATAGTTTTCTATATTATTTTTATTTATATATATTCAATATATATAATATTGGGTTTTATAATGATAATTTCTTTCAAATGTTTTATATACTTTGATCATATTTCCTCTCATACTCTTGCCTTTCTCCCCTCTGGCTATTCCCACCTTCAGACAGNCTCCTTCTTTCCCATACTGTCTCTTCTACAATCATGTCATTGTACATATGTATATGTATGTGTATGTATTACTCATGCATGTATGTATGTATGTGAATATGTGTGGCTTTATGTATTGATATTTCAAGTTGTATTCATTTTCCAGCCAATGACATTTCATTTTTCTTATATTTTCTTCCTTCCCTATATGTTTTCCTTTCTCATTGACATCATCTCCTGTTGTTTCATAGGTCTTTCTTAGACATGTTAGCACAATAACTCTTTGTCTTTTCCTACATCAGTACAAGTTATCACACCCANTCTTAAAGCAATATATTTTCCTAACACAAGTCCTTAANAACTTTCCTTAACTTTGACTCAAAATATGTACTAAATAATGGATGTAGTTTTTGCTCTAACATTTCAGGATTTGGTTTATTTCAACATGCTTTTGTCCATGTACAAAGAAAGGATAGCCATTCAATGAGCAAAGACTTTCTATTCACTCACTCTTTATAAGCCACTAGGAAATGTCCCTCTATCTACTGTTTTTTACTCCCTGAGATGAAATACAATTATGTATGTTTAATTAAAGCCAAATATCCAGGTACTGTGATTTTAACATAATGACTTTCCCTTAATTCATTTAACTAAACAATTATTTGTTTCTCTTCATTTCTAAATCATAGAAAATATACAAAATAAAGCAACATTGCAACTTTTTGTGTACCTGTTAACTGTTCATAATGTTCTACTGAAATAGAAAATAAATCAATGCTGTAAATTGGTTCAAAAACAAAAAAGAAAAAGAAAAAGAGAAGGGAGGATAAAATATTACTTCTTCCTGTAAACAAATTTGTGTTCTATTTTNATAAAACTATGCTACATTCAAATAGCTCAGGTGCCATAACATTGAGTCCTAGTATTTTTTCTATAACTTGACACTACCTACCTAAAATCTGGTTCAACACATAGGCTTTTAATGTATTGCAAATGAAGTTTTGTGATGGGAATGTCATTCTGTACAGTATGAATATGTGTTGCTCTAATTGATTGATAAATGAAATGCTGATTGGCCAGTAGCCAGGCAGGAAGTAAAGGCAGGATAAACAGACAAGGAGAATTCTGGGAAGAGAAAGGCTGAGTCAGGAGATGCCAGCCAGCTGCCCAAGGAGCAACATGTAATAAGACACAGACAGAACATGTGGTAAAACATAGATTAATAAAAATGGGTTAATTTAAGTGTAAGGGCTAGTCAGTAATAAGCCTGAGCTAATGGCCAAGCAGTTATAATTAATATAAGCATCTGAGTAATTATTTTATAAGCAGCTGCGGGACCACGGGCTGGGCTGGACTGTGAGGGGCCTGGCAGGACCCAGACAAAACATTCTTCTACAGCTTTGAAATTTTTTTTTTTACTTCAAAAAGTTAGGATTTGCAAGGAATAATTTTGGTTAAACCTTTGGAAAAACTTTCCTAACAAATATTTTGAGTAATGTGAATAGACTGTTTTAGTTCAATCTGGGTCATATTTTAAAATACACATCATGCAGCTATTAGTATGAAATGATAGCAGTAACAAAACTATAACAGTGATGAGTCATATAGTGAGCAATTAGTTTGTGCCAAGAAAAATATTAAGTGTTAAATTATAAATATCACCTGCACAGTTCCATTTAAGATTTATAACAACTTTTAAGTGTAGAGTTTATATCCACTCCATTCCATATATAGGATCTGTGGTTCATGGACATTTGGAAAAATGGCAGAGCCTGGCTGATAAGATGTGTGACATTTTCCTCCTGAACTGATGATGGTCAATCTAGGAATTCAAATCAGATTTCCCCAATTTGAATGTCTGCTCTCTTCACCTTCTCAAATCTGTCAAACAGTACAACACTAACTATATATTATAACACAATCTAAATTAAGGCGATGGACTATTTACAGTCTGCTCTCTTAGTGGTCACTCAAATTTCATGTATTTTCACAAAATGTAAAGCTAATTAAAGAAACATTATATATCTGGATATGAAACACAGTTTTGCATAATTCACCAACTAATGAAGTTCACTAACTAATAAGTCAACATGAGGCACAATTTGATATAATATAGTGTCCTCCATTTCAATGCAGACTTTTTTGACTGAGTGCATGACTCTCGATGAGGGATCCCAGCTATGTTTGAAATGCATTTTTAAACCTGTTTTCTCCCACCCTTCAGTTAGTCAGCTGTGCATCAGCAACATCTTTAAAAAAAAAACAACTTATTCTTCTCTCATGTATTACATTATGACTGCAATTTCCCCTCCTTCCTTTCCTCCTTATGATCACAAAATTTTCTTCCTACAACAGTATAGTATCAAGGCTCTCCATCAGAAGCCACCTTGGGTGTATCTAACTGTGGTGAGAGGCAAAATCCAAAAGCTTGACAATGGTTAAGTGTTTGAAACAAGACTTATCACTAGTGATATCATCTATGGTCACTAATTTCCAAAATCGGGAGGCCACTCATTTACCATGACTTTACTAGTGAAAGCAATTGAAGAAAGAAGGAAGAGGCACTGCCAAATGAGGTAGTGTGAATTGAGGGGTCACAAACTCATCAACAAGCAAAGGAAATATGTGTGGTTAAACAGACTGAAAGAAAAAGTCAAAAGTAAAGAGGAAGCATATTGGAAATGAGACTTGTAGAGGTTTTACTGTTCTAAGTAGCTTCAGCTCCAAAGTACAGTCATCAGAGAGATGACTGGAGTCTATGGCACTCAGAGTTAATAAGTCGTTAGCTAGAGTTCAAAAGTGCTGTGTGCATGGACAAAGAGTTCAGAAGATGATCATGGAGAAAAGAG
This sequence comes from Neotoma lepida, assembly GCA_001675575.1. Classification (NCBI taxonomy): domain Eukaryota; kingdom Metazoa; phylum Chordata; class Mammalia; order Rodentia; family Cricetidae; genus Neotoma; species Neotoma lepida. The sequence continues at coordinate 11,526 of LZPO01017909.1, read as the reverse complement.
GGTTGAATCAGTTGCCAGAATCCTTTTTCACAACCCTGTGCATTTACAAAGACTGTTTCTTCTGCCTGGAATATCTTTACAACCACCTATTTGCCTGTCAATGTTCTAAGCCTTTTTCAAGTACCTGCTCAAACCTCAACCATTCTATGAATCACTGCCTATGAATCATGTCAAATTAATCCTTCCAAACTCTCTGATCCATAGCATTTTATTCTCACCTTGATTATAGCATTTAACATATTGAATTGTGTCTATATTTTCAAAATACTTTTCGCCATTGCACTGTGAACTTCTCAATAGTAGCACCACTTTGTATTCTCCAATNAGTTCTATAACGTAAAAAACAGATTGTATAGGCAATTCTTAACAATGTTTATTAAAAGAAATAATGAATAAAGAAGTAGCAGATTCCAAGAGAACACATAAGAAGTAATTATCATCAAAGGGTCAGAGTGNATGTCACGTATAAAGATTCAGTTGGAATAGACTTTTAAGAGAGAAGATTTCAGANTTTGTAAAANGTTTGGGAATATTTAGCAATAGGTGAATTGTCTGTCATTCATTAGTGCATTCTGCTAGTTTTGATTCCCTCTCTATAAAAAGTNTTAATCATAAAAATGCTTATAAAATTGTAATGCATTGTTGCTGTATGCTTAAAGAAATATCCTGCATATGTATACATGTATATTTTCTTGAGACAAAGTCTCACATAACCCTGCTTGGCCTTGAACTGGCTACATAGCCAGGGATGATCTTGAATCTTAAAGCTGTCTGCCTCCATTTCCCAAGTGCTGGGGTNCANGTCTGTTTCACTCTTCCTAGAAATGTACTCTTAACAAGAAAGAACAACATAAAATCATTACTCNACATGGAAGTTTTGTTGCAGAACTATGAGCCCAAACCTTGGGAAGCAAAGAGAACAAGCAGGAAATGGATCAGACAGANCGTCTACTTGAGGCACTAATAGAGTGGCAGTGGCAGTTCTCGGATAATTCTAAGGTGAAGGGGAAAGGTGCCCTTTTCCACATGAAAGCCCAGGGGCAGGCACCATGTTTAGCAGACTCTCAGTGNAATTGCTGCTGTAGAGTTCCTTCTTCTAAGCCGAGGAACTACAAATGTCATTTCATAGGTATTAGCAAGCTGATAGAAGCTTTTTAACTAAAAAGAGCTTCAAGGGAATCTATGTAAGGAAGAGAAAGTACAGGTGATTCAGTGGAAGTCTAACTGAAGTGGAAAAGCGTTTGGAGTAGAAACCACATAAGAGATTCGCTATTTAAGCAATATAGCAGTTGATGGGGGAAATGTATTTAGGGAGCAGGCAGATGAGTCAGGTTATATAGACTTGCTGTGATGATTTCATAACTTGAACAATAATCTGATAACCTGATCATCTCAATTAGATTTCAGGGACACACACACACACACACACACACAGGAAAGAACTAACTCTACAAATTTGTCCTCTGACCTTCACATGTGTGTCCTAGCCTTATCACTCACATTTACACACACAAACACCACCACAACAACAATAATAAATAGATTTTTTAATAGTCAAGAGATTCAACATGAGAGACAAGGATTCTACCCCCTAAGTGATGCCATTTATTTTAATTTATTTATCGAGTAATTATATATTAATCTTTTATAAGAGATAAAATAACTTGATTTTACCAATAGGCATTTTAGGAAGATATTTCTTGTGGTGAAGATTATTGAAATAGGAAGTGAAAGAGACCCAAAAGACAAAAATCTGTTAGGAATATATTGCAAAGGTGGGCTATATCAATGAGTTGGATTAGAATTGTGCCAGAGAAAGCAAAGGAAATTGAATCAGAGACAGATCTGACAGTGGGCGGCAGGGGATAGCCTCATTTCCTTGCTTCTTCACTTATATGACAAGCTTTTTCAAATATCATGTACCAAGTTCTTGGCTTGGTACTAAGAATTTGACAGTGAGCAAAATAAATATCCATGCCCAGAGCATATGGCTTAGTGTAAAAATAATTAATGTTTAAAAGTTAATACTAAAAAAAAAGTATGCAACTTCATAGCTATAGAGAACACTGTGGAGACACGTATCCCCAGCCCTTTAAGTAGCCACAGCTTATGAATTTAAGNTGAAACCTAAAGAATGAGTGGACAAGCTCTAATCTGAATCATGCACAGAAAGGAAATTTTGTACAAGGAGAGCTATGTTTGGTGTGGGTTTTACTGTAGTGAATGGCAGAATTGAACTGAGCAGAGGAAGGGAATCAATGCAATAGAGGCATCTTATCCAAGAAGTTTGGCTGTTCAAATAGATGCTTTCTTCAGATCAATATGCAATCAAAGCAGGCTTTCATTTTTCCTCCTTTCATTGAGTTATAATTTACATACAAGAAAATCAATGATGTTGAACATATGATTAGAATAATTTGGAAAATTATTCTTTCTTATAACCATCACTTCATCCAAGGTATGAAATATTTCTACTGCCCCAGAAAGGTCCCTCATAACTCATTCAGATTAACTTGTCAATGAAATCACTCTTGTGATTTTCATCACCATAGCTTCATTATATGTGTTCTAGTATTTTATATTAATGGAAATAGACACTGTATTAATTCATTTTGTCTAACTTTTTTTCTTCTGGCAATTTATTTGTGATGTTTATCAGTAGTTTCCTGCATTTCAGTGCTGACCAACACAGAAACCCCTTGACTTACAAAGATGTGACTTACTACATCCAATAAAAATGTAAAATGTCACAATCAACATACATTTACTATACCTAGCATATTGAACACCTTAGCTTAGCNATGCAGTATGTTCTAGAATCCCAGCATAATGGTCCCTGGAAGTCTGAGGCAGAAGAATATAGAGTTCATCGTCAGCCCGGCCTTCTTACCAAGACAAATTCTCAAGCCCTTTTCCCCAGTGAAATCTAGTATATTTTATACCATTAAACCATTCCTTTTCTGTTTTCACAATAATGTGACTGGCTGTGTGTTGAGGCTCACTCTCTGATCATACTATATGCTAGCACATTGCTAACCTTGGGAAAAATCAGAATTCCAACTTTCAAGTCTTGTTTCTTCTGCACATCTTCTTCATATTATAGTAAGGCCCAAATCATTAAATTTTCAAGATTAAAGTTGAGGGTGATCTGCATTTTATTACATGCTATGTATGACATTCATTCTTTACTTACTCATCTGCTGATAACTATTAGGTTTTTTCTTTCTTAAACAAGTTTTATGGACCAAATTTGTACTTATTCTAGAATTATTGGACATATGATAGGTACATATTTGATACTACAAGAAAATTCCAATCTGTTTTTTTTCCACGTGATGGCTATCACTTTGCTTTNCCACCATTAGAGTTCCAGTTGCACCAAATCCTTCCTATAAGTCAGTGCATTTAATTTCAGTAATTCTAGATGATTAAGGTTTGATTTGCATGTAATACCCTCATAGCTAATTATGTAATCATTACTTCATGTCCTTACTAGTTTTCTCTAAGTATATGATGAAGAGCCTGTTCAAGAATGTTAAGTGCAGAGTTGAGAATATTTAAATACAAAAAGCCAAGAGTCATTTGTGAGGGAGGAGTTCAAGTACAAATGAGAAAACATAAATAATATACCAAGATTTATAAGGTATTTTGGGACTATTGGGTCAGTAACTGGCTTATTTTCAAATCATGTTGGGGATGTAGACACAGTCTCACTTTATTATTGATAATAAATATATCTTTGAGAACATTCAGTATTTTTTTAATTATACGTCATCCTTTCCTGATTTGGAAACTGCAAATGATTTTGTATTTGGTCTAAAGGTTAATGTTGTCCTATTTTTNNTTTATTTATTTATTTATTTATTTATTTATTTATTTATTTATTTATTTTTTGGTTTTTCGAGACAGGGTTTCGCTGTGTAGCTTTGCACCTTTCCTGGAGCTCACTTGGTAGCCNAGGCTGGCCTCGAACTCACAGAGATCCGCCTGCCTCTGCCTCCCGAGTGCTGGGATTAAAGGCGTGAGCCACCACTGCCCGGCTTGTCCTATTTTTAATAGGTACCACGGTGTTCATGGATTCAAAATAATGCATGTATAGAAAGCAATAAAAATGAGACTACCTATATTCAGTAAATAAAGTAAAATTCAGTCTCTTTTCTGTATCAAAACAGGTTGATTATAAAGTCAGAGAATGCAGGGCCTGGAACCAATGGTAAAGTCCTTGCAACAAAAGCATGAGGACCTAGGATTTGAACCCCCAGCACTCATATTACTATCCAGGCATAGTGCTGTGCACCTGTAACCGCAGCAATGGGAAAGCAAAACCAGGAGGGTCCTTGGGACTGACTAACCCATCAGTCTAACCCAAGTGTTGCACTCCAGACTCAGTGATAGACTATGTCTCCAAATAGAAGGGAGAAAACAATGGAAGAAGAAATAAAGTATCAACTTTTGGGGTCCACATTTACATGCACACAGATGTACACATGCAAGTATGTATGCACTTGTACACACACACACACACACACATCCCATCTTCCCCATGCACACAGAAGCATATAATGAGATATAAAAATATGTATTTTATGTTTAATAAGATTATATAAATGATGATAGTTACCAACATTTGGTAGATAGATGACCTTCACTACAAAGGAAAAACATTCAAAATGGCAATTTTAGATTTTAATAGCATCTGTATTTCGCACTTGAAAATGCCATATTCTAGTAAATTCATGAATATTTATGGGGAATCATGTGATCTAAGAAGGTTTGGATTTTTAAATTCTCCATAGGGATTTAATGACAATGTAATTTTATGTACTATAACTCACAAGTAGTAGATGTATGTAAAAGACAAGGTAAAATCTTGTCTCTGTTAGAGCTGACTCTTCTGGACATGCTGGTCTGATTCAGGTGCTTATCTACAAACCCACCCCACAGCCATTGCTCAAGTGTTAGCTGTGTCCCTTTCAGCTCCACTGCGGACTGCAAGGAAGTTTCAGAGGGACAAAGTTCGGCTGCTTTCTCATTCCTTCCGTCTGTTGCAAAGATCCTTCTTTAAATCAAATGAATAAAGAAGAGAATTATAGTCTGTATTTTAGGATTGTTAAAGGTTTCTCTGTTTCTGACAGTTTGGCTTTCTTTTGTCATTTTCTCACTTAAATGTTGTAAACTCAGAAAGTGNGAAGCTAAGATGCTGTATGTAGCGTTACGCATGCCATAAGACAATATTATTTTACCATGTCAAAGTTGTTTTCACCATTTGGAGCACATCTATCATCAAAACTCAATTAAATGGAGTCTCTCTATCTTCAACTAAAACAAACTGTTTACTTAGATTTTCTCAGTGTTTACTTCAAAAGAGGTAAAAGACCCAAATAGTGCACTAACATANGTGTCTGGGGATATATTAGGGGTCAAAAAATTTAACCTAAAGAAGCAGGCCATTGAGGGGGCTGCAACAGGAGACATCCTTTCTCTTTGTCAAGTAAATGGCAGCATTATAATGTTATTCATACCTCACTGGTGTCTGAACAATTCCTCTATTCAACCTGAAAGGGATAGATGCTCTTTGTTGCAAAGTATTAAATTTGTCCATTGAGCTTAGTGTGTAGGCAGTTTTAAAGGGTGAAACAGGATTGGATAAGGTTTCTTTGTGGAGAAAGAGTTTTGAAACAGTGCAGCAGAAAATCTTCTTGTCTTACTTATTCTGAAAAAAAAAACTTTGTTTTAACACTTCAGATCACAAGTCAAATTTATTAGATTATTAGTTGACAAAATGTGTTCTTCATGGGGTTTTGTATTAGGTAGGCAAGTAACAAGGAGAAAATTTAACAATCAACTTAACTGATTTTTGNAATTTTGTAGCTTCAAAATCCTTCCATGGTATTTATAACTTGCATTCATATTGAAAGCTGGTATGAACAGATTATAGTAATTGCAGTTGCTTAACGGTTCAGAATCCATGATGCTGTTTAGAAGGAGTGTACAAATTAAATGTATATTAAACTCAGCAATCGTTTCTCAACCTCAACACTGTCATGATTATGTGGAGGAAAGTTCTGGGGGATAGAAGAGGTACATTTGAAATTCACTTAAATTTGTGTTTGTGGTTAATGTCGTTTAGCAGAGGAAGACATGGGGCATCTAAGTGGGGCAGGACAAGGGTTCTCCAGGAGGAAGGAAATAGCCTTCACTAACACATTCCTTCTCCAGTTATGCAGCACTGATACCATCAACGTCTCCAAGTTTCCAGTAATGTATAGATGAAGTTTAGTGATGGTGCATGTGTTGGATTATTTGTTTTTCATGACTGGACAGAAATGAGGTCAGACTTCAGAATGTGGTAATTTCTCTTCTAACCTCATCTTACTANTACTTTTGTGAAAATTTACTCACTATAAGGAAAATCTTTTTTAAAGGAAGTNTTANGAAGTCAGAAAATCTCTACATTGAGCGCCATGTGTCATGAGTATAGATTTTAAGCTTGAAAGGGGAAACAAAAATAAAAGCAAAAGACTATATGGTTTCTGCTAACCAAACCAAAGAAAGAAAGAAAAGAAAAGGAAAGGAAAGAAAAAAAGGCCCCTTTGTGTTTTGGTGACACCTTGTGACTTGCAACTCAGAAAAGTTGCTTATGCCTTTCTCCCTCACATGGCNACCAAGTTACTGACCTGCCAAGGGCTCCTTGCCTTCGGTCAGGCCCTGCTCACAAATTGTCTCCAGAACAGAATCCATACTCTGCCTTGATGTTCAAACCCCTTGACAAACTTCTCTAAGCCTCCCACCACCACTTTTCTGAGTTAATTGTGTGCGAGCTCCTTCACACCCCCGACTGAGACTCCCTCTGAGTTGTATTCTTAGCAAGTCCCCATATGCATCAGGATGCTTTGAGACTTTCACTGCGTCATCTGTCCTTTTCTTGGTTTGGGTTCCTTCTTGGTTTATCATGTCCATTTACCTTTCACCTGCTGTTATGGGGACAGGAAATTGCTTCTGGTCAGCCTCTGGGTAAATGCCACTTGGTCGACTCCCAGTAGGAAAGCATTTTGATGGAAAACTCCTTGTTTTCATGGAAATTTTGAATCCTTTTAAATATATTTTAATTTCAGGCTTTGTTTGCTGGATGGCTGTGAATGCTGTAGTGCTTCTCCTGCTTCCTACGTATTCTTTTAGGTCAAAACAAAAGAGAGGTGTTTGTTTTTTTCCAAATATGATTGATATGGAGAAAACTTAAATGTACCTTAGTTATAAGAAAGTATCCACAAATTTGTAAAAACTCATGCTGAAGTATAGGTTTGTCTAATTCTATCCTGCCATCTGAGGTCATAAAAGTCCAATGCTGAGATTGGATGGTATTATAAGAAAGAATTTAAACAAACTCCTATTAACTTCTTACATTTTGATGGATATATGCCACTTTACAAAAATTTTTTAATTATTTTTTAATGGTGTATTTAAATTAAGCATTCTTTCTGTGAAGGACTTTTTGCAAGAAATTTAAGAAGGCTTTTGAGAAAAAAATGCAAATGGTTGGGGGTATGAATAAATGTTAGATTATAAAGAGAAATGAGAAAGGAAAAATCTGAATAAAATAATTGTCAAAATGTTTCTTCCACGTTTGTGCTCACAGCAGTTTCTGATGGGTGAAAGCAACCAGGACATATCAAGACCAAGTTCTCACAAAGG